>CAJPEV010000576.1:0-98542 GCA_905338385.1 Darwinula stevensoni | reverse complement strand
CCCCCCCCCCCCCCCCCCCCTTCCTGCACTTTTTTCATCCGCAATACGCTTATGCTACCTAGAGAGGGTAGGGCCCAGTTTGAAACCCTTACAGGAATTTTCCAGGTGGACAGAAGCTGTATATTCAGACCATTTCCAGCCTGCAAAGAGCTGGAAAATGGTAATTACAGGTTGTTTTACAGCTGGAAATTTACAGTTAGAATTTTATTCAGAGCACCCTTCATTGGAATACAGCTAAATTTACAGTTGAAATTCAGCTGCTTCTATAGATGGACCTCCAGCAATAATAGCCAACAAAAGCATTCTCGTTCCACCAAAGTATTGCAGTTAGAAACAATCTGGATATGACTTTACTTTCCAGCTGCTACCCAACTGGAAAGTATGGGAAAGTAATGGGTCTGAATTTCCAACTAAGGTTCAGTTGAAAATTATAGCTGTTTCCAACTAGGATTTTCAGCTGGGGGGGTTCAAAATCAAACTTTTCGCAAATTACTTTAAGGGTTATACATAGCTAATATTTCATGTAAAATATAATGGGTGGATTAAAAATTAGTTACAGAGGCATCTGAAGGTCAATTGCCCTCATGTGTAACAACCTCATGCAGTGGCATATTTTCCAGGGGGGGCAGGGGGCTGCAGCTGCCTCCCCCCCCTGGCATCCCTGGGACAGGGCTTGGTGCCCCCTCTCTGCTGCCCTGTCCCCCCTGACTCTTCAGTCAAAATGCACCACTGACCTCATTCCATGTTTTACTTAACAACCATAAGACTTGTCCATGGATATTCATCACATATCAGACATGATGCCATTTGCCCATCACACTTAATAATGCAATGCAGGTAAATATATTATACACCATACAATTGTTAATATATGAATACCTATATGGTGGTATACGGCAAATATATGATCATAAATGACCATATAGAGTCATACACCTTGTGATACATGGAATTTTCAAGTGGGTATTTACCATTTTTTAGCTCTTGGCAAACTGGAAATGGTCAGAATATACAGCTTCTGTCCACCTGGAAAATTCTAGTCAGGATTTCAAACTGGGCCCCACACTCTCTAGCATAAGCATATCATGGATGAAAAAAGTGTGGGAGGAGGGGGGGGCATGGGAACTCTGGGATACTGTTATCATGCATCTTTTCCTTTGTATTAATGCGTTTTTTGCTGTTGTAAAGTGGGGGGCACATGCCATGCCATGCTATGCCATGTCGTGCTGTGCCTTGCCTTCACTGAACAATTCCTTCATTGGATAATTTCAGAAAGAAATACTGTTTCTGTTCCCATCTATCTTCTGAGTTGTCAGTCAAAATGAAGAAGTTATATGAGTACATATATGATATATATACTTACATGAGTAAGCCAAGTTTTGTCTTGAAATAGCATTACTGATGAAAATACTTGTGAAGGTTCAAGTCTATAATATTGAAACTTCACCTTAATTAACAAGGGTGCATATGTTGAATACTATGAAACATGCATTCTTAGAGTAATTGACTGTGGTCTATGAACAATTGAAAATGAGTTGCTTGCAAGTAAAGTATGGTGACTTGCATAAGAACAATCATACAGTACTTGATGGATTATGGACACTTTTTGGATACAGGCATGTTTCAGGTAATCTCACCATACATAGGTATGACATGGCATATATGGACAGTATATGGTGCATAAGTATGAGCCAATATATAAAAATGTATGGGGTCATATATTTTCATTCTTAAATGATTTTATGTGCCTTGTGTCAAACCCCATATATGTTTCACATATGTTCATATATGAATTGCACTATATGGTCATATATGCCCTATATATGTTGGACTGGTTAAATATATGGCCATTTCATATATGGTCTTATATGAAATTTTCACATGGGATTGCATTGGAAGTGAAATACTTCAAATGCTGCATGGGAAATTCAGGTGTGTCAGATGTGATTGAAGAAAAAGAGAGAGTATTGGATCCTGCAAGCTACAATAAGTGGCAGTATTGGGTCAAAATGCATACAGTATTTGAGTTGTGGAGTGTGTGGCAGCAAAAGGTGACTGAAAGGCCAGAAAGCCACAAGCATCACTATAAAGCTGAAATTATCCTGTTGTGAAACTTGGCGTGTGGACCAATTTGACTTTGTGGTAGAAAACGTACACAGTCATTTGGTGGTTCATGATGACATTATGGTCTGAAAATGGCATTGGCTTTTATAATAGCTGCTTGATGTGCTTTCTTTTTTTGATGGCCATCACCTCCAATCATGAGAACGCATTTCACACTGCTGCCTGAAGCATATCAGGGGGTATGGAGCACATTTCCTGCTGTATGCTCTCTTTCAACTTCTTGCACGTTGTGAGGCCATTGCAGTAGACATGAATCTAAGGCCAAGTTCATACTTGTGCTGTACAGCATGCTGGATGTTGCAACTGCATACAGTCTAATGCAACATGCCATGTTGGATTGGATTTTGCCACTGCTGTACATGCTGTCCCCCAGATACAGAAGTCTCCTGGGATGAGGTTATGTGATCTTGCAGGCTAGCATTGCTGAAAGTGACAACTGATGACACATTCTCCAAAGGTATTCCAGTGAACTTTCTCACAGGGTTTGCAATGTGTGGTGGAGTACCTTCTTGCATGAAAATCATTTGATGTGCCACACCATGTTCATGGTCAGGAATCATTTTGGTTGTCATCAAATAATGGTATGGAGTCCCAGTTACTGTCATGATATCCAGTGGGCCTTGCTTCTTCAAAGAAATGTAGCTCCAGGATAAAGCTGTATTGTGGCCACAGTGTCATCATAGACTACCTCAAACCTACATACATTTTCTTCTGCATGGTCCAATTGGTCTACACACCAAGTCTCACAACATTGTGCCCATTGCTTTCCTGGGGGCATTCATCTGAACAACGGAAGTGACTTTTAAAACACCCTGTACATTTTTGTTTGCAAAGACTCCTGTAATTTCTGATCCTGATTTCCTCCCCAACATTAACCCTCAAATGGGTGATTGAGAAAATCTAATATATTGAATATAGACGACCATGACTGTGTGACTGATGCTAATTCCACCCATGTTCTAGAGAAGTTAGAAACCTAAAATTTGGTACATGTGTAGCTATTAAAATTTAGAGTTCAGAAAAAAATCTGACTTTGGAGGTATATGCCATGGAGGCACATATTTTGGGGGAGGTGTTTTCAAATATAAATTTTTGCTTCAAACAGAGAGATATGGAAAGCTGAAACTTAACATGAATGTACATACTAAGACACTGAGTCCAGGAAAAATGTCAAATTTCAGATTCATCCCCTGGGGGCAAATTTTTTGGGGGTGAAGTTTTCAAATAATTTTTTTTGTCCTAGCAAATTGGGCAGAAATAGAAAGGTGAAACTTGCACATGAATAACTGATGTGATGTTGATTTCAGGAAAATTTCAATTTTGGTGTTGCATCCCCTCAGGGCACAGCTTTTGGGTGGGTTGTCTTTCCAAATATATTTTTGCACCAGCAAAAAGGGCAAAGGTATGCAAGTGAAACTTGGTGGGCAAGGAATTCTCTGAGTACTGACTTAAGTAAAAAATATAATTTTTTAGGTAAAATCCCCTCAGGACACATATTTTATGAGGCACCTTTTCCAGGATCTTTTTTAATCCAACAAAACAGAGAGCGCTAGAAAGTTGAAACTTGGCTCAGAAGTATCTATTCAATTCCTGAGTGTTGAAAAAATTCTATTTTTGAAATTTGTCTCCTCAAGGCAAATTATGGGAGTGAAGTATTTCAATATTTATTTTCCACTCTGAAAAAAAAGAGCACAAAGAGATCTGAATTCCTGCATTTGTCCATTTTGAAACAAGGAATGTTGCTACATGTAGATAGACCAGTTTTCCACTTATATAAATCCCACAAACTTTCATCTTCAATGAAAGTCAAAGGGATTTATGAACATTAGACCAAGTCTCCATTTCTCTTTTTTTTTTTTTTAAACAGACCAGCTTTCCTATTAGTCCATCAATTATCTCATTTTGCTTACCAACAAATATTGGACATTTTGCAATGCAACGAGGCAACTCGTGCAACCCAATCCCAGGTAATGCACAACAATTGTGACTCTCTCAGGGTACTTAACACCCCAACAATAATTTGAAGTCAAAGATACTCTTTTGCTGAGGAATCTAAACCCTAATTGATGAGTTTAGCTGCTAGCTAGATCACTCTTTGCTTCTGATTCTGATATGGATTCTGAGATTCCTAGGATGGAAAATGAAGGCTCTCACTGAACAGCAGAATTTATTCTTCCAAGATGCACACTGAAGTATCAAACAACCTGAAATAGTCCAGATAATCCTGTTCCATGTATAGGCTTTCAATACATTCAACTGTAATTACTATTCATGTCATTCTTCCTTTTCCCCCATAAACTAAGGCATGTCACAGTGACAGCAAAGTGTAGGTCTTCCTCTAAAACTGTGAACCCTTCCTCACCAGAACCATTGAAACCTTGAGTATTTTTTAATGAAGAAGCCTAGATGCCCTAACAGAGTAAGCATTGGAAAAATCAATAATGCTAGACATGGCAAAAGGGAATGACTTTATTGTCCAAAAGGCCACCTACAGCATAGGTACCAATTTCATAGCATAGGTTCTAGGTATGAATTGGAAGACAGGAGGTATTTGATACCAAATTCACAATTTTCATAGCAACTCACATACCAGATCAAATGCTTACAGAAGACAGGGTACATCAGCATCCTTCAAGAAGGAATAGCTGAGAAAATCTATTGAGAAAACATCCTACACTTAATCAAATCTCTTGGGTTCCACAACCATTCTAGGACTTACTATTACAGTATGTACAGTACAGTCTCATATTCAAGGAATACATCTTCAAAATATTTTCCGTAAGTCCCTGCCCTACTACTCACACTCCAGTGATGTTTGGGTAGCTTTCAATAAAAAATAATGAACCTTCTTCAATGATGAATAGCATACCCAGTACTGAAAAAGTCCATTACACTGTGTAAAGACCAACTTAAAACTCTCAAGTCAAAAACTCATTGATGGAAAGTATGAAACATGCACATAAAAATGCCTTACAGCTCTTAGTAGCACATGAAATATTTGCACAAAATATAGAAGCAAGGAGAAACAAAGAGGTAGAATGAAGTTGAACAACAGCTTCTTTGTCTAATTCACCTCAATGAAGTATCACAGATGGAGAGAATGAAAGAGGCCAGCACCCATAGGTTAGAATATGACAGATGAAGATCAGCAGAAGCAACAGGGCACATTTTGTTTAGCTCTGGAAAGAGAAGACAGATTTATAGTGCAACAAAGTGTCATCCAATATCAATGCAATTATAAAGAAATATAGAATAGATGGAAAGAATAACAGAATTCTACAAGAGGTCAAGCTACAAGAATGCCTGGGTGTAACCAATTAACACTTAGACCACTGAGCACAGCACCTGTTCCTACATTGTTTTTTTTTTCCTTTTTAATCGCTTCAGTCCTTTGGGAACATTGGGGTCTTTCTAAGGTCTTAAATGGAATCTTTTTTCTACAAAATATGTGGCACTACATACATACCACTTTCAATTCACACTAGTATATTCAGGCCTGGTCCCTGATGATCAAAGCTTGACAACATGTATATTCAGGTTTGGTGTTCAAAGAGTTAATACCAAACCAGAAATTTTAAGATAAGGATGAACAGGAGGAGCTGAGGTAAAGAAGCAGATGAACCACAAATTATAGCCTTTGGTACAAGTACTTGTTATTGGTATCAAGGAAATAAGACATTAATATGAACTCAATGCTATTTGGTATAGCTTTCAGTTATTTGGAACAAACATTAAATACTGTAAGAATGACACAGAAGACACTTAAAGCACACTGTAATATGAACACACTGTGTGATACATAAGACTCTTGCAGGAAAATTCAACCACTGGTCTCAAATCCAAACTTTGGCAAATGTCACAGGGGACCTTCAACCACCATGAGAGAAGAATAATATGGCAATGCTTTAGATTTGTTCCTTGAATCCTTATCCGGCCTAGGTATTTTTGTGACACAAACAGCCAAGGGCAAACATTTTAGGAATTTTTTCCTTGAAAGCAAATCAAACTTAATAAATTGTTTTTTTTGGCTGTATGGATAATTCTTTATAAAAGACACATTAAATTTTTAGAAAAAAAAAAAAAATTACCAGAGAATAATGCAATGAAATATACTCTGGGGAGTACAGTGGACTCTCGTTGCCCAGATAAGGGTTAAAAGGAAAAATTTACTCCATATTATCCTACAACCTTGTCTTTCTATCTGGCAGTCTACTTTCTCAATAATCACAAAGGAGAGATGTATGGATACATGGCAAGAACACAGAGATCTTCTGACCTATAAAAAAAAAAAGAGAAGATTAATACTGGCTAAGTATGTTCATGATATGAGTTCAACCATGCTCAACTACTTCCCTACACCAATTCTACCCAAGAATCAATTCACAAATCTATACCACTATGAAAAATGGATATCAATCAATGAATAGGAATAAGCTCCACAAAGCAATATCAGTTTCAGAATATCTGATGAAGCAAAGTTCCTAGCAATGTGAACATAGGGAGGAGATTCCTTTTTCCCTTTCATGCTAATTACAAACATTTACATAATTTCAGTTTGCATACTGAATGCCCACAGAAAGTTGCAAGTTGCAAGCTCCACATCTTTTTGTAGTCAATCATTAATGAGCACACAATTGTTGGTTTCCATGGAGTACAGAGACAAATCAGTCCATTAGGAGTTCCATAGAGGATAGGCTTCCTAGTGGAATGGAGGAAGGGTAGTCTGTGATCCTCTCAATCAAGAGTTAAAATAGTGTTTACACAAAATAATGATTATTTTGTGATCTGGGGCATTATGCATAACCACTTTTAAGGAATCACTCATTTTTAATCTCTTTTTTAATGAGATTGAAATGCAGGCAAAATTATGACAGCAAATTGTTGCTACAATTTTGTAATTACTAGCATTACAAAAAAGTTATACATGCTGATCTGAGGAAAAAGTGAGTGAAACTAGTCAAGGAAACAATAAGGCTTAAGACTGACAGTTTTTTCAGCATGAGAAATTAAAATTCTCAACAGCTTCTTACAGTCATCAATGAGTCAACCAGGAGCAACTTTCACTACCAAGTGCAACTACACTTACCCGATGAGATTCACTGAGGTACACAAGTAATGAAATTGTTTGTCAAGTGCAACTGCACTTACCCGCTGAGATTCACAGAGGTATGCAAGTAATGGAATTGCTTTGCAATCATTCAGAAGTTAACCTCATGGCTTAAACACTGCTTCCAGAAGCCCAAATCAGAGAGGGAGATGCTTACAAAAATTAAAAGATGTTGGAAGAAAACAGCTTTCAAAAACATAAAGGGCAAAAGGATTAAGCAAGCCTGATTTTAAGGTGGAACTACACCAGACCCATGAGGCCCAAATATGTCAAGAAGTACCCCAAGCACTAGGACGAGTTTCCCTCTCTTCTTCCCTCCATGGATGACATCATGGTGAGCCTTTTTCACATCGTTCAAGGGATATTCCTTCTGGACAATTGGTTTCACCCATCCTTCTGCCACACCCTTCACAATTGCTTGCCCAACTTCTTTCCACTCTTCCTGCATAAGGAAAATGAATTTACAATCATAAACTACATTTCTAGACCCATGAGGATGGTGTACAACTTCAGATTCAAGTGGTTCTTCAAAAAATTACCACTGGAAATAGAACAGAGTTTTAGCTATAAAACCCAGTTATATCAGATTCTTTTCATACAAAGGAAAAGGACAAACACATTTCTTGTGAGGATCATCAGGAAGAGTACTAACAATTACCCTCAATCATTCTTGAATGCATGCTTCATCCTACCCTTCCATAAAACTCTTCTTGACCATAAAACTCTTCTTGACAACTCTGGTTGCTATACGATTGACTTCCTGGGATCATTCTATGTAACTATACAAAACAGGATCCTTTCAACATGCAGTTTTTGTAACTTGAATGCATTTAAGCAAGAGTCAAAAGAACACAAAACACCAGTTGGCTTCTTAACTATCATAATTTTTAGTTTTCATATTGCATTCATGGCAATAACATCTATCTAGTCATCAGTACTGACTAACCTCAATCTATAGCAGCAGTACTCAAACTGCAGCCTGCAGGCCATATGCAAGTCTTTGTTCTACTAATAAATGCCATTGCATAAGTGATATTTAAGTTGACTGGATTTCTTTTCATTCTTACTAGTATTTTTCTTTTAAGTGCAGCCTGTGCAAGGTTGGTCACATCGGTATGCAGCCCCCAACTCAAAAAAGTTTGAGTACCACTGACCTAAAGGTATATATAGCCAAGAACATGAGAAATGACAAAAATCACGCACTTCTGATGACAGACCCAACATGATGCCTGTCACTGTTGCTTCCTTGAGCATGAGGAGACGAGGATTGATTTCATTTGTACCTCTTGACCCAATTACCTATGAGGAAAGAAGATATACAGCATTCAAGTTCATACAGCATTCAGATTGAAGAAAATCTAAACCTTGCACAACACAGAAAAAAAAAAGACACCTAATGCAAGTCCAAATTGTTTTTGCACTCCACTTTGGGTGGAAGGGAGAGATGAAAATGAAAATCCATTGGAGAAATAAATTGATTCAAATTATGGGACCTTCTAGGGATCAATTTTCCCCTTCCTTCTTTTTAAAATGAAAGAGATAAAGACATAATGCAAGAGGACAAAATTGTATAGGAGTCTACCAATTGAATACAGTCCTGCATTTGCATTATTTATACCTTGGCTTTGTTTTCTTCATGGATAAGCATGGACAGAACAGATCCCTTTATTATCTCTCTTAATGCTGCTACTTTATATTCTACTACATATCACTGATGCATCATGTGCAAAACTATAGATGCTCTAGATGGCTAAGGGTACTATATACCCTCCTCTTTGACTCACCATCACTCGAGCTCCAATAGCTAAGACTTCAAGGTCCTTAGCCAAATTTTCATTAGCAAGCATCTCCAAGACAATGTCACAACCTCGATCATCAGTTGCTTTCATGATGGCCCGGATGTGATTCTCATCACTATGGAAAAAAATGGATTTCAAGGAATAAATGGATGAATCATTCAAATCTTGTCTGCAAGGTACCTTTCTTCCTTTGCTAATCAAACAAAAATTATATTACTTGTTTTATCTTTCCCTGTGAATGCACTGCTTGGCATTAGTGAAAGAGATGATAAAAAGTTATTATAGAACTGAAAAGATTATAAACTTGTTGGAGCAAGTATGGAATCAAAACTCACTTGTGATCAAAAGCTTCATCAGCTCCCTGCTTTTCCACAAGCATCAAACCTTCTGGAGATCCCGCAGTTGCTATCACTTTCAAACCTACCACACAGCAAAAGGCGACAAGTTGATCAGTCCTCAACTCATGGTGACAAGATTCAGAGAAAGTAAGGGATGACTTCAGCATTTATCCTCCATTCAAAAAATAGGTGAAAGGATTGCTTGAACCAGGCTGTCTTAAACAAGGAAACACAGTCAGTAGCACTGACCAGCAGCAAAGAATTATTTAACCTTCTCCAATGATCTTATTACAGACTATTCCAAACCATAACCCAGATACAATGCACAAGAATGAAAACTTCTATGTTTTGAAGTTGATACTCAAAATAGGACTGAATGACATCCATCTACAAGGGGTTACTACCCAGCAATCATAATTTTGATTTTTAGGTTCAATAAAGGACTTATCTCTTTTTAATATAACCAGTAAGAACAATCTGAGTGAGATCAGGCATAGCATCAGTTGAACTAATGTGGTTTCTAGGTAGCGAACTTTTGTTGTAATGTGCAAATATTTTGCACCAAAGGACAGCTGTGTAATATAAAACACATTATTTAACATTCAAGTGCATACAGAGTCCATGCTACACAAGATGAAATCCATCTAAATGTCTTTAACCCTTTTACTGTGGAGATTTAAATCATCTGACAACCTACCAGTGCTAGATTTTTCTGGGGAATTTACAAGTGAAAAGCAAGAGAAATCTGAATCATAATGCCTGGTTACTTGGTTGCCTTTACAGAGTTAAATATAACCACTATACTTCCCCTTTCATCAATCACTTCTTAGCATGATGCCAAAATTGTGTAGACTGGACCTGTACTCATCAGCTGACCACATAAACAAAGGCCAAACTCCCTTACTTTGCTTTGTTTCCTCTCCAGATTCCAAGCTTCAAACATGCTCAATATTAAAGTCAGTTCATTTCCTTGCAACTTTTTATATTATAATCATCTCAAGAAACAGTATCCAGCAGGTACTGTTCAATTTCCAATTCACAAAAAATACACTTGCTACCTGTTGATGTCATGGCTTGCAACCTGACTTGAAATCAGCTGTCAATCACCCACTTCAAATCATTTTCAACACACAGGCAACATCTTACAAGAAAGAATGAAACCAGCAGGAACATGACACTCACTGGGACCATCTAAACGTATATCAGCTTAGTTGTGTATACTTGGCAGCTGCACTACTGGTGTAGGTGGCTGTCATTGAGTGTACTCAGCAGCCACAGTGAACAGGTTCAAGGGATTTCAACCATTTCCATAATTAGGGGCAGTCTGAAGAGTGGCTGATGGAAGCATTGTTTTCACTCGCTTGGAACTGGCTAGTACAAATATTATAATTCCAAAAAGACCTGATTATCTAAATCCATTCTCATCTTTGAAGTAAATGGTTTATTTCAGAAGTGTTTATTGTTAGCATTTAACACTATTACCTGATCTATTATACCTATGTAGGCATGAACAAAACTAGACTCACCTATGTTCTTTGCAATCTGTATTGCAGCACATCCAACTGCTCCACTTGCTCCATGGATGAAGACTGTCTCACCTGGCTTGGCCCTCCCCCTATACAATCAAAACATGACAGCAAAGTGATATAACAATGTTCTTTGGGAGCTAACATAATTCATACATCGCCTCTGAAAGACCATCCCAGTTCTTTCTGCTGCAAGCACAACTCACTTGATGATGAGAGCTCGGTATGCTGTGAAATACGGAATTCCAATGGCTGCTCCCTGAGCATATGTAAGCTTTTCGCCAAGAGGAAAGACTTCATCTTCTTCCAAGAGAGTGTATTCTGCATATGTTCCCATCATCTTGCTTGAGCAAAACACTCTCTGGCCAACCTGCACAAAATATCATGCAATGCCCTGATAACCTTTCAATGGTCAAGAATCTCAAGAAGTCCATATGCTGCAAGATAGAAAAATATAGGATCCAATAATAGTCACGTCATTTCCAATTTTAATTAAGAAAACAGATGCCCATACTCAACTCAAGAAAACTGAAACTTTTTCAGTTGGATGAACCAATGAACCTCTCTTAAATGTTACACCTGCTCTTTATTCATAATGGATCCTGTTGGCAGGAGCATTCTTTGCATCTTTAAGAGCTTCACTTATTTTGTAATGGGTTTCAATTCAAAGGGGCAGCTGCTTTCCTATTTGTTGGTTTGTCAAGGAAATACCTTAAGCTAGAGCAATGAATGCCATCTGCATACTGGAATACTTCTTTACCACCAGGAATGATATCCAAAATTACTGATAATGGTACAGTGAAAAGTTCTAAAGGTCACCTCAATCACATCTTCAATGTTTAGCAATAAATAGGGTAAAACTACCAATGATCAGACAGTTAAGCTGGCTGAGCTTCATTATTCGCTTGTTCTATCTCAATGGTACAAGCTGGAAGCCTCATTTTTTTGTTCCTGGGAGCATAACACGAGGTGGTGTGCTACAAAGGTGTTGTCCTTCCTAGCATTATGACTTTTGATATTTCCTATAATGTAATGTCTGAACTTAAATGTGGAAAAAGTTAAGTTCTGACACTTTCACCTTAGTTCAGATACCCCTGCTTTAAAGTGTCAATGAAGCTTGAAACACTTGATGGTGATGCAAAGGAATGATAACCTGCTCTCAAAGTATTGGACCTTTCTGCAATATTCTGGTATAGGAAGATTGTGATTGAGTGAGTGTGCAATTGGTCTTCATTCTGTGTTCTAGATGAGATAGAAAGATCAAACTTGGTACTTGAAAAACTCTGATTATGCCGATTTCAGGAAGCTTTTTTTTTTTTGAGAGGCACACCTTCAGAATTTTTTAGCACTAACAAAATGGAGAGACACAGAAACTGAAATTCAGGGCATTGGTACTTATTGAGAAGCAGATACCAGGCAAAAAAAAAAACTGATTTTGGGTTGCATTGCAGGCACATTTTGGAGTGGACCTTTCCAAAAAAATTATTTCGTTCCCGGGAATCATGGAGACATAAGGCTGAAACCTTAAGAAATAGGTACCTGCTGGTATGCAATCATAAGGGAAAATCCTACTTTCAAGACTTATCTTCTAGGGGTAATTTTGGGGAGAGCCATATATTTCATTATGTTTTGCTATGCTGAATCAGGTACTGGTGGATATAGAGACTGGGAATATGGAACCTAGGTTTCTCTCCAGTCAATCATTTCTGAAAATATCCTTCTCTTGTGGTAAATTCTTTGACTGCACATTTTTCATTTGGGTCATATTTTCAATATTGTTTTTAAAGCAGAAAGGGCAGGCACAGTTTGTAACATTCAGTAGACAAGTATTTATCTGTATGCTTAACTAAGAAAATATCCAACTTCAGGGGCACATTCCCACTCTGAATTTTGAAAGTACAACTCCTAGAGGCACATTTTTTAGCAGACAGGTCCATCGTAAGAAATGCTGACCTTCCACATGATATCTCACCCAAATTAAAGCCCTGATGACCTTGACAACAGCCTCAGGTTGATAATCCATTGCATTCCAACCTCCTACCATGATTGCACTACTTTGGAGGCAGGCCACACACCAAGGTGTGCGAAAAAACATATGATGCTGTATTTTTGTGTGTGCTTGATGGTGTCCAAAGTTACATGTCCAACTATGAAAGTTTGGATAGGGCTCAAAAAACATGTTCCCTGAAAAGCAAGGCTCAAAACTGAACTTTTGTCAACTTTAGGCATTTTTCTCTCAGTAGAGGACATCATATTTACACAAATATGACACATATGGATGGATGTCTGAATGTAAGTTTCTCAAACATTTCCTAACTTAAGTTTGGACATATTGAAAGTAAGACAGTACTTGATCAAGGCATGTACATGCATTCTGCTTAATGGGACTCCATGTCCTCCTAGTTTCCTGGTAAGAAAAAATTGGGCATAGAAAACAACAATGCCAGGTATGAAACATTTTAAAAGTAAGACTCTCTCCTTACAGTTTCTTGTAGGACTACCCCTGTTCATGAAATCACATTGACCCAAATCCAATGTCTTGGAATCATGCAAAGTCTACATCACCACCACTTGTCCTTCGCTCAGTAAAGTGTTCATCACATGATTGGAAGAACCATTTCTGAAAGCGGCCTCACAAATGCTTAGTTTTTTAACAATGTTTGTTATAGTGTCCAAACTCAGGTACTGCCCAAACTTCGGTGGTTTTACGCTAAATGTCCATTTTCCAAAGGAATTTACTTTTTTGACTGGATTAAGCCCAAAAAGACACTTGTACCCTGGATAATTTTATGGAATGGCTGCAATAAATCATGCAGGGAGCATAAATATACATTCAGGCTTCCAGTAGCCTTGAGCACAGAGACCTTGAGAATTTTCCACTTGATCACCACAAATGGAAGATTTTCCATAAAGAGAGAATGACTAATTCAATAAAGGATTGAGAGGGTTTGGAAAAATATCCTAAGGAAAGAAATCCCACAAATCCTTTAAAAACACCAACATTGGTGGGCAAAACAAACCCATTTATTTGTACAGTGCCAGAAAAGTGTTGAAGTTCCAAAATGTATATGGGTAAAGATAATTTAGTTCTCCATATTCTGCTTCACCAAGATTCCACTTTTCCTCCTTCTAACAAGGGACCCAACTGCAATCATGATGAGTTGAGGCAGGAAGCAGAAGATAACATTTCATCACACCACAGTGGATACTAGCAACCTTATAATCAAGCAGCACAAACCTGCACAGATGACACTTGATGGCCCACTTGCTTCACAATGCCAGCTCCATCTTTCCCAGGAATGTATGGGAGTTTTGGCAGCTTGGAATACATGCCTTGTCTGATGTAGGTATCCACTGGGTTTATTCCAGCAGCCTTCATCTGTACAAGGACCTTTAGAGAACAAGAGAAACAGTGAAAGACCTAGTTCACAACATGAATATGTCACTAGGTTCAACCTATTACATCCCACAAGAACTGATTGTCCAGAACATGACCTATCAGCATCAACCTAGTCAATCACCTCATGGTAAGTGTTGGTCAATTCAATGTCTTTATCATGAATCTATCCACCTTGTCTCTAGATAGGAGATTCTCCTGAGAGTGACATTAGATTACCATGCTGCAATGGACATACTCAGAAAATAAAACTGGCATGAGCTCATCTCAATAGTTCTTAATGAACTGATAAGGTGTGAAAAACCCAAAGTAAGCATAACAAAAAACCACAGAAAGCAAAAAGAAGGGATCAGCACTCCATGGAGAAGATTGGAGAAGAGAAATTTCCCCCCAAAAAAACCACATGTTCAAATACATGCAATGTTCATGTTCACTTCCTAGATTCTATTGCAAAAACTAGCTGTTTAACCCTTAACACTAGAACTACTGGAGCAGCCAGTTTGACTGCTCTATTAAAAGTAGTATCAAACTATTATTCTGTAAAACTGTTTTTTCCATGTTATGTGTTTTGTTCAAAATGTCAATATTAGATAGGAAAAGTACAAACGGCAGAGGTCCTTAGTTGCCAAACAAGCAGAGTGCATTAAAAATCAGTGAGCTGTCAAAATGACTGCCCCAGTAGTTCTAGTGTTAAAGCACTAACTGTGGACTCAATCTGACCCCAGGCACAATTGGGCTCATGCCAGGAATTTCATTGAAATCTCATGGACTATCATTTTAGACAACTGTTATATAATGACCCTGTATTAGCAGCAATACAAACCTGTTTGCATGTGGCAATAATATACATAAGGGATTATTTTTTATCCCAGGGTCCAATTAGGGCAATTTCTTTCAATGTAGGCTTTAAAGATTAAAGTAACCTAGGCTCATTTTGGGAAACCATGAGTCAGCTGAGTTGAAATTCACAGCTTTTCATTGCTAAGGAATACCCTTACCTGATGAGGTGCAGGTTTTGGGATGGGTAGAGAGTTCTCAACTTTGAGGACATCTGGACTGCCAAACTCGTGCACCATCACACCTTTCATCGTGAGCTTGTCGAGATCCATGCCGAGATTCTTCGCTAGGCTGGATAGATGAATAAGCCCACACCTTAAACCGAGCTGACGATGTAGCACGAGGTCGACCTTCAGAGACAGAGCCGTGGCTGAAGGACTGAAGATGGCTCGAGGGACCCCCACGGTTCGTAACTTCGCTCGGACCGACGAGGGAGGGCAGTGCGTTAGCCTAGGCAGGATGCACTCGCCTGGGGGACGAGCCCTCACGGTCACCGCAGGGGACGCCCGAGTGCTGGGACGACAAGCGACGGCAGGAACAGCAGAGCGGGCGGTACGACATTGTCTTATGCTAGGACCTATATTTCCTGCTCGCTGCCGTAATGAGATGGCCAGGCCCCATGGAGTGTGCATAATGGCCTGGGCGTGACCCTCGCTTGCTTTGGTCTCTTCTCGTTTCTCTCTACTGATGTTCTTTGTGGCGGCACGACTTGCCTTGTTCGCTTTCCAGTTTGTGATTTCATTCATTCGGTTTAGCTTATTATTCAAGAACTGAAAATATACCCTGATTAAACTGCCCTCAAATTCCAGTCGCAGATAATTTAATTGAAGTTAACCGGACTGTGCCCTCTGCGTTCCCGTTCACTAAGAATGGGAATAAACTTGGCTGGAACTAGAAACTGGTTTATCAACAAATCCCATGTGCATATGCTGATCGCCATTATTTTCCGTTTAACTCCAAGCTATGGAGACGACTTAAATTGAGTTTATCATTATTGAAGACTCCTGTTGACTGGAGATTAACTGAAACTGAATTCATGTTAGACTTAAGACCAGGGCATATTGTAAGAAGAAAAAAATCCGAACTGCACAAATGATTATAACCCCAATTTAGGAGTGGTTAGTGCAGTGCTGAGCGCTCCCCCGGCGAAAATTTGATAAGAAAAATTAGATTTAGCACCGTTTTAAAGTCAAATTTTTGTTTTAAAATGTATTTCTTGTCCAATTTGCCCTGCAAAAATTATAATTCGGAACTGCACAAAAATATTTCAGAACTTCACGTATCTGTTACACATTAAAATATGCCCTGCTTAAGACAGACAAAAATTGAACTGAACGACATGAAATGACTGGATCTAGTTTACATCCTGTAAACTGAAGCTGAGCCAGCGTTAAACTGCTCTCATTCCGGTTTCAATTAACTGAAACTGAAAGTTCCTACTCCTCTCGAGTCCGACTCTTTAAACTCACCCGCAACTCCCATTCACGGTTGTCGGATTATCGAATTCAAGTGGAGAGGGGGGGGGGGGGGAAATCGCTGTGCTGAGTCGAACGGTGCCCTCCGGACTCCCGCCGGCAAAGCAGGCGACGAACTGAAGCATGACGTCGCTAGACGGAAGATGCGCCGTCCGTCTGCAATTCTCGCCAGGCACAGGCCCCTCTCGTCGACGAACGTTCGACCGGGAAACTCAACTGCAACCCTGCATCCCTGCAACCCTGCAACCCGCACACTCCACGGGGACGGCGATGCCACATCTGCATTCAATGGGGGAAAGACCGGGAGCCGTGTACTCCCTCGTCGCGACGGTCAAAGTGGTTGTCCCGCGCCGTGCAGTCTCCCTGCTGCGACCGGATTCCCCCTCCCGTCATGTCTCTTCGGTTCACCCAGACAAACGAAACGTGACGCGTACGGTTCCCCTATTGTTCACCTGCTCGTTCGACACGGGGGCGGAGAGAAGGGGGAGTGGGGTGGTGGTTAATTCTTGACTTGGGATTCCTTCACGTAGAAAAAAACAATGGGATTCGGGTGCCTCCTTCCAGTTCCCTTTCTTCAATGCGGCTTTTCTTCATCTAAAGAAGCGAGCAGTAAAAGCTGTATAGGAACCTCCCCCCTCCCCCCTCTCTCTTCCCCCCAGGACGCATTCTTGGAATTCCTGTTAGAAAAGCCACATCTTCAGGGGGCATCTTTTTCTAGCGGCGAATGACGAATCGCTCTGATTGAGTTTAATCAAGGAACCCACATCTCTTCATCAGTCAAGAGGCATCGTAAAAAAATAATCTACGATTCAGGAGCCGATTGAAATCTGTTCAAATACTTCCTGCCAATTTAAAGGCCCCAATCAAAGTCCTAATTTCTGAGATAATCGTATTTTTTACTGCTCAAGCACTACATACCCCGTTACAAGTTCCGGCTCCGACGTTATGCGGCTCAATACCTTCTTGCGCTCTTTTTTTATTTTTAATAGACGACAAGCTAAAGCTAAATTTAGCACTCGCTAAATCTCCGTGTGCAATTTCCTCAGACGGCCGAATCAACGATCGGACTTACGTCGGGCGATTCAAAGCCTCTCCCCATATACAGCCTGCTGGCCCCCCATATACAGCCTGCTGGCCCCCCATATACAGCCTGCTGATCCCCCATATACAGCCTGCTGGCCCTAATTTTCTTCCTTCCGACTGCTTCAGTCGGCTCTTCCGTCTCGATTCCATGAATTACATACGCTTTCTAAGTCTCAAGAACTGTAGATCCTGAGAACCTCGATGGGACGTGTCGTTTCACTCCATCGCCCTTGCAGGGAGTCCGATTCTTGCAGGAAATGAAAGCGCTAGCGTGAAAATCGAATTTCACCGAGCACGTTGTAAACGCGCAGACGCGACGAAAACGTGCGGGGAGACGGTTAACATCGCATTGCCCTTTCTCGCCGCGTTCGTCTCGTTACGTTTCGACTTGCAGGTGTCGCGACCTCGGGCAGGAATCGGAAAACTTTACAGGGAATGAAGAAAAAAAAAAAGTGAGAATCTGCATGTGCATTTTCAAGCTCGAGCCATATACGCAACATTGGAGGCATTTCTTGTACATGGGATTTTTCGCATCCGACGATGCAACGAAGGCGTTCCCGTCATCCCCGTTTCGCGGAAACGCGAGCGAAATTCCGATGGAGCCATGCGACGCAGGAAAAAGGAGACGAAAACGTTGGGGAAAGGTGGGGGTTTTCCCCTCCCCGCCCCTCCCCCTCCCCCCTCCCCGAAACGGCATGCCTGCAGTGCCAGTACTTCTGGCAGGGCCATATATATGTAATATTTACGTATATTAACATATATTTGCATGTATTTGCAGCCACCCCTCGCTCGTGAAGCGCCCGGGGCACACGACCCTCTCCCCCAGGCCGAGCCTTTTCGGCTCCAAAGTGGATTCGCCGCGGAATCGACGCGGTTCCCCGCCCCGGACGGAACTTTCCGGACCAGAGACTGCGAACGACCGGATTCCACGAGAGACCGATCCGGTCCGGTGAGACTTCGAAACCGGCTGGACCTGGGCAACCAGGTCGAAGGCAACCGGTCGCCTCGGCCGCTTCGGTCGCTCGCTCGGTCAGTCGGGCCGAACTGAGATTTGGAAATACCTCAAAAGGGAAAAGAAAAAAACACTTTATTGCATGATTGCAGCGGTATATACTTTTTTTTTCATCGTTGCCTCAACGAAGAGCAGAGGGAGGAGCCGACTTCAACTTTTCCACCACTTTCCGCGCTATCTCCCTATAAATTGAAGCCTGAAAGAGAGAACATATTTCAAGGTTGCATTTTTTTCAGACGGAGATTCGTATGTAAAAGCACTGCGATTAAACTTGTCGGAGCCTGAGCATTCGGCCTCGGGCCTCTTCAGCGATAATCGGTCGCCAACTGGCGATTGGACGATTTTAAATCGTCTAACGTGACTATTTCACATCGAACTGCTTTTACGGAGGGCGACTGCGGTACCTGTTCGCTCTGCGGTTGGGAGTAAACGATCGGCAGACCCGCATCGCTCGTTTCTTGGATTGCAGGGTCGATGGGGACATCACCGATCAGGTCCACATCTGCGAAAAAATAGCAATTAAAAATATATATTAAATGATGAAAGTAAAAATAGGGAACATGACGTCCCCGCGAACGCGATCGCAGCCCGGGACGGACCGCACCCACGCACTCATTTCCGCCGCGAGTCGAGCGGCGCCACCCCGCCCGAAGATGTGGCTCTCCCGCCCGCAGCCGGGACAGACGAACCGACTCATGTTCTGCACCAGCCCGAGGACGGGGACGCCGGTCTGCTGGAACATCGCCGCTCCTTTCCGAGCGTCCACCAGGGCCACGTCCTGCGGCGTCGTCACGATCACGGCGCCTCGAGGGAAGAAGGGGAAAGGAGGTTGCATTCGCGTCGGGATCCCCTCGAGGGGCGAGAAAGGAGGTCGCTTTCGAAGCGCGCATCCCCCGAGGAACGAAACAAAGGAGATCGCATCCCCTCCTGCGTTTCCCGAAGAACGGGAAAGGAGGTCGCAACCACTCCCCCAGCGCTCTCACCATCGACGGGGATGCTCTGCGCGATGGAGAGCTGGGTGTCTCCGGTCCCGGGAGGCATGTCGACGATCAGGTAGTCCAGGGGTCCCCAGGCCACCCCGCGCAGCAGCTTCTGGATCCCCGACATGATCATGAGCCCCCTCCAGACGATCGGCTTGCTCGCGTCCACCAGGAATCCCATGGACATGCTGGTCGAGCGGGGGCGAGGACGAAGGCCCGAAGGGTTTCATCGCCGATAGCCGGAGCGGCAGAAAAATCACGGAGGGAAAACTCACCATTTGACGCCGTACTGAACGTGAGGTACGATCAGGTTCTCTGCAAGACGGAAACCTGGAGTCAGACGCGACTGCACGCTCCGAAGCGAGACGCGAGGCCGAACTCACGCTTGTTCACTCGAGGTTCGTCGTGCCTCTTCATCATGATGGGGATGGACGGGCCGTAGATGTCCGCATCCAGGATCCCCACCCGCTCGTCCCCCTCGCTCTGCGCCAGGGCCAGGGCCAAGTTCACTGCACGACGGACGAGGGTGACACTCGCGGCACGCCCGAACGCGTCGCTGGACGCGGAAGACGCTCACCTGCCGTGGTGGACTTCCCGACCCCTCCCTTCCCCGACGCCACGACGACGGTCCGGGCCACCCCGGCCACGGGGAACTTCCTCGGCAGACCTCGTCGCATGCGATCCGACGATTCCGAGCCCGAGCACGCCCGTCGCGGATCTGTCGAGGATCGCTGGGCTCGATTCGGTGGGGGGGGGGAAGGAGGAACGGAACCACCGTTCCGGTTTTCAATTCTAATGTTTACTGTTTTAGTTCGGTTGCGATATTCTTTTCAAGTTCCAAATGCGGGTTCAATCTGTTCCGGTTCTGGCCATCTGATGAGTTCAAATATTTTTTCTTTACCCTAGAACTGCCAACCGTCAATTTTATCGACGGTTGGCAGTTCTAGGGTTAACGGTGATAGTCTCTGGATTACTGGACCATGTCAAACACGTTGCTTTCGCCAGCATTTCTTCTTCTTTTTTTTTTCCACTTGGTGAGCCGCATCCACCCTCTGAAAAATACCTTCCTCAAAGTGCTCCCTGCCGATTCGAAACGTGAGCTGGGACACACTGCACGTTCGCCTACCTCTAACCGGAAATTTCTAGTTCTCGGTTCCAGAAATTTATTTGTTCTACTCTGATTTCGGCCCGGGTCGAAAACCGACCTACAACTGCTGCCGAACTTGGATATACCGCTGGAAAGTAATATCAGTCTGTCTTTCGGCTACGGGCAAGTGAGACAGAAATGGTTCCGCTCTCGTTTCACTTCTACCGCCAGGTCGATACCGGAACAGGGAAACCGCTGTGGAGGATTCCGACATATAAAATACCGACAGCAACCGAACGGCAACGCAGGGCCAGGTCGTGCTTCACGTGCAGAGTCGAGTGAATCAAAACCTAACGCGCATACTGCACATAACTATTTTTTTTTTTAAACCGCCCTCCCCCAAGGACAAAGACGGAGACTCACGCCATCCAAGAAGCGAAAGCGGCGCAGGCACACCCCTGCAGCCGGACAGAAGCCTTGGGGTGCATTGGGGCCCCATTTCCACCCTTGCTTCCGGCGACCTGGAAGGCCATGCAGGAGAAATGCAATCCCCGAGGAAGGGATCCTTGACCCTTCCGGGCCGAAAACGGTTTCTTAAGCGTTTCGCGCACGGTTCTCCCGTGAATCCATTCGAGGGACACGAGTCTTGTGGCGCGGGACCTACCTCGACGTTGCACCCTCGATGACAACCAATTAGTTGTCTAATTACAGCCGATATTAAGTTGGAGGCTGATTGGCTCATTGGGTGAGACAATTTAATATTTATTCATAAAGGACCGAGTAAAAACGGGCAGAAAACAAGGTGGAAGTGATAAAAAAAAAGAATCTAGGGTTCCTGGACCATGATTCAGTCACGTCCAACTTCTTATTTATTACTATAAATAAGAATATGCATATTGGCAGAGGAACGTCAACTCTTCGTTATGAAAATTTACGACTCATTCCTCGAAAAACTAATTTAAAAAAAAATAAAAATAAAATAGCAAAGCAAAATTTGGCGATCCAGGGTTGGGCCACGAAGTAGCACAAGGCAATACAAGGATAAATAAATAAGTAAATAAAACGTGTTAACTGGGGCGGTAGATTTTGCCGTCAAGTTTGCCTGTCCAGTCTCGCCAAAAGTGGGAATAAACGAATTCTCCCGTTTAGCAACACTAAACGAGGGTGATGAGACTTCTCTTTGTTTCAGGGGGGCATAGGCTTAACAGCATAGTCGCATACCCAGTGGAACACCCCTGGGCTAGTGAACTGGATGCACTGCCTGGGCAAGGTCAATATCTTATTTCCAACTATTACAGCACGGCGAGCTACTTCCAAGTCCGTTTCTTGAGCCCTCAAACCGTATCCACCCGTGCTTTTGGTAACACCGGAAGTAACGCACAGAATTGAATGACTCTGGTCGGGTCTCCTTTCCGCAGTTCGAAAAAGTGGTAGTGAGATATCCGCACTGAGAGAAACAAAATGTTCCAGTTAAGAGGGCAACATACAACTGAAATTTAAATTTCCCAAACAAGCTGCTTGACTGCCATGCATTCTCAACATTCAGGACAACATAAATTTTCAGCTTGAGGTTTCACGAGTTGCTTAATGAGGTTCTTCGTGGCTACCGGTTAACCAGACACACTTCAAGCAAGGTCCTTCAGAGTCAGACATGTTTCTACTTGGTAATGACCATTTGTAAAATTGAATAATTTCTAATGCCTTTGGTGAATTATGGATAACTTTTTTGAATTTCGTGAGTTTTTTTTCCAGTCCACATTCCAGGAGAACAAGTGAAAGTTTTTATGACGATTATCATGTACCTCATTTAATATTTCAATACTTGAGTGAGTACATACCCATTAACACAGAGTCTAACCTTAATATATTCTTTATCAACTCATTTTTCCAACGCCCTTTGTGGAAAAAAAACTTTCTTGACAGTAAGACAAAAATTCACTCTAAAATGCAACAGAAACACTTTTGTGGTCCACATCATACGTTTGATGTCCCATTTTAAAGCACACTAAATGCAAGCCAGGAAATGCTAGATTTCTTACTGTGAGCACCTTCATAATCATGATCAGGGAGGTGATATGTTCTGGCATATATCCTGGCTCCTGGAGGTACAGATAACAGGCTAAAAAATTCCAAATCTCCCGGGCTATCAAGATTCCTCAGCAGAGGCATCTCCCATGGGTTAGCTTGAGGTACTGAGGAGTGATGGGCCTTGCCAAGGAGCTCAAGCCACAAGCAATAATGAGGGTAACTCTGGCCAGCACCTGCAGCTTTGTGCTCATCTGCCCTCTGGTCTTCAAGACCCAAAATTTGGCAGACCATTTTTGAACAAAACTGATGTTTCTGTTTGCCCTGATTTCCAGAAGGAACTTCTAAGTGAATGTTGACATAGGCCTTATCTAGCAGGAAACTAACATCACAATTGCTCCTCTTTCAACTTTTCCTCTGTTGAAATAAAGACAATGAAATGCAGCTTGAACTTCCCTTGCATACAGATTTCTTTTTAAACCTTGTTTTAAAAAATAATGCCTATATTCCACTGCTTGATTCACTGGAGCACTGGATATAGAGCACTATTTTTTCTCAAGGATCACTGAGATGATGGGAGTTCAGGCATTCCTACTCTTTGAAATTAAATACGAAGAAGTAAGATTTAAAGAAATTACATTCCTGTGGGGTACTCAACACTATCCAGCAGAATTGATTAGCTTTATCTGTTCCAATTTCATTATGAACAGCTCTTAGTTTTCGTCCTGAAGGGCAGGGTTGTACACCTCAAATTCCATACATTTATGACCTCAATATACTTCCTATCAGCAATTCAAGAACAAAGAGCCCTTTGTCATCAACAGAAGAGATCCCAGATCACATTTATTGAAAGTCTTCAGAGATTGACCTTTCATTACATTGTAACATGGAATATGTATCCATTCATAATAGTTTGTCAAGTGTGCATACCAGCAGTACAGGAAGGAAATTCTATCACAAGTTCCTCCTGTTCCACTTGAAAAGATCTCCAAATGGCACAGAAGAAAACAATGATGCACTTGTATGTCTCTGGGTTTAGTTCATTTGAAAGCATCAGGAGGAATTCCACCCTGGGCATTCATTGCAGTGAAGACTTTTGCAGCTGCAGCATAATTCCAGTCATTGTCCTCCAGGCACCTGGATGGAATAGGAAACATCCATTTATATTTGTCAATAAACCCATTCATCAATAACCTTCTTCACTACCTCTAACCTTGTCCACACCTACACCTACACTATCCATCAAAGAAACTGCAACACAAAGGAGTTGAGCTATATACAGGGTGTATGATGTATGATAAGTAACTCCCTATTTTGAAATTCTTGTAACTCTTGTATTTTCTAACAAAATTTAATGAAACAAACTGTGAATTATGCACCAAATAGTGAGATTTTTTATTTTCGTTTGTGCTTTTTGTTAAAGAATGGCTAACAGACTAACAGTTCAACAAAAGGCCAAAATAGTTGCTGTTACAAGGTTTAGGGATCAATAATTAAAGTTCAGCAATGGTGGAGGGTTGAAAATGGTCATCATGCAACACTGGATTCTAAGGTAGTAAAGATTTGTCATCAGAAGTTAATGGCAACCAGTTCAGTAACAGACAAGATCAAATCAGTCAGTTCATGCAGACACTCACTCATTCTTAATGAATTGAATGAAATCTTAATGAACTGGAAGAAAGAATCAACAATGTTCTTCATAACATACTGCAACACGTTACAATCAGAAGTGGAAAACATACCTGTTTGCTTAAGGAAATGTGCTGACAATGCAGGAGCATACATGGGTATGAAGCGTGGACTAATAAAAACCTCACTAACTGGTGCATAATTCACAGTTTGTTTCATTAAATTGTGTTAAAAAATAAAAAGTTACCAGCATTTCAAAATAGGGAGTTACTTATCATACTCCCTGTGGATTACATTTGGTACACATACTCCTAAATTGGTTAATTAACTGACACTGATGAAAAAAATTGAACAAATTGGTGAAGCTGACTTCAAACATACAATCTTGACCTGGCTTTGCTGTTGAACACAAGAATGGCAAAGTGGCCTGAGGGAAGAAGAAAAGGAAAATGGAGTTTTCAGTGAAATCACCTTCCTCTCCAATGCTCAAGTGCTTGGCAATTTTCTCTTTACCACCTTCTCTAATGACCTTGAAACTTTCTTAACTATTCTTGCACACCATTAGGAGTACATATCTCACATTTCATTAATAAACTCTTTTAGGTGCTTCTTTAGGGAATCAGTTTTTCCCCAAACCCCCTGCCCTGAACATAATGGATTTTGGCAAGTTTTCTTTGTAAAGAATTATCCTGTGCCTGTGAGACTCTAACTGATTCATAACAAATGTAGGAGTTCATGTACCAAGTTTCATCAAAATCACTGAACTTCTCGGCATTACACTTTCATCAGTGGACAATGTACATTTAGCTCTGAGACAAGTGGCTCTTCCTCCCTCTCTTCCCTCATTATTTGCTTTTCTTTCTTGTTTTCACCTATTACCCAAACCATAATATGATTCTAGTGCTCCCATTTTTAATCTGTCAATGCATCATCATGCTAAATAAAATTTGTACTGCCACTAATTCCAAGCTGTATGATTAATTACTCAATCAATTAAATGGTTCATAATTCCCAACATCTAGTGAAAAAAACAAAACAAAATGAAATGAAGCAATGAAAGCCCTGTGGATGCCAGCATATTATCTGATCTATAGTTTCAGTTTTTGGACATCTGATTGGCACTGGCATAGAAAGATAAATGACTGTCCAGCCACAATAGCAAGGACTTGGGAATCATTTATTGTTAATTAATTGAACTTGGGTTTATTTCTTTTGATCATGATTAAATATTAATTGATAGAATTAAACTGGCACCCCTGAAAAACACCAGCAACTGAATCATTCAAATGGGCCTATCCTGAATGTCTTCCTGGCAAATATTCGGATTTGGACTGAATCTCGAGATTAGGCCTTTCTGGATGGATCAAAAATTCATTTCTAAATTGTGTTTTGTGCATAGTGTTCATAGTGTTGAGACTTCAGAATACAAAAGCTGAGCACTGAATTAAAAGTTTTGCTGGATTAGGCCTCTCCTCAGTTTAGGGCAAAGTTTACAGGCTCAGATTATGCCACTCTGGGGTATCTCTAGGTCTTCATTGGAACAAAATGAGTTCCTTTGAAAATTCTTTAAAATATTGAAATCATATATTGGGTATACATAATAATGAAACACTACTTTCAATAAGGCTCATGATTCCATATAGACACAGTGAATGATATAATATTCTACTACCTACATTCTCCTCTGTTGTAAGTTTGCTAGTAAAAAATTAACTGCTTCTGTTAAGGGATGGCTACCCACATGATTCATTAAGTATCTTAAAAACTGCACCAGAAAAGTCTAGGGAGCTAGGCTGGAGTTCCAAGTTAGACATGTTCTTGATTTTGGTTCAAGAATGGCATATGTAGGCATGTCATACCTGTCAAATTATTTATTGGCCTCTTTCAACTCAAGTTGTGCTTACCTGAGATCATGAACTAACAAGATCCCTGATTACCAATCCATAATTATTTCATTGAGGTATTAGAAATGAGTATGGTTCTGCATGACAGGCAAGAATCCTTATTTTTATGTTTGGAAAATGCAATAGTTCACAAAGAGGAAACTTTTATTTACTGATTAACTTAAACTCACTTTGCAGCATATTCAGGTTTCATTCCAGACTCTTGTGAAAAGGCATCTATCAAGCTCTCTCTGGAAAGGGAAGAGGTGCTTGGCCCAGGAAGTGGCAGCATTCCTGTAGCACCAACTAAAACTGTCGGTATGCTGGGTGCTAGAGTGACCTCTTGGCTTGGAGTTGGTGTTGGAGTTTGGAAAGCCATCTATAAGAAATGCAGCACAGCCACAATCATCATCATCCAATATCCACTGCAGGAGTTCATGACAATGAACACTCACTTTGGTCTCAGTTAGTGTAGGAGTGGTGACAAACAACTGATCATTCAGAATCAGGAAGCCTCCATTATCAGGGACCAAGCAGAAAGATCTTGAGAAGGAATGAATGGCAGGTGGTTGATGATCCCTGTCTTTGAAAACTCCACTCACATGAATGGCCATGAGTGACGGCTGAGGGAAGAATCACATGAACAGTTACTTTTACAGATTTAGTTTTCTTTCAATATAATTACTCCTTTATCATCAATGCACAAAAATGTAAAAAAAAAAAAAGAGCTTTTAATTCCCATCTGCTAAGATGCAGTTGTACAAGGCTAATAGGTATTCTGATACCAAGTATTTATTTGGTTATCTAGCTTATATTTCCTTTTGGTCAGTCATAACCAATGTAGCTCAATGAAAACTGGTCTTGAGTAATACAGCTATGGCAAGAAAAAAACTTTGGAATCTTACGATTCATGATGATAGATTTGTGGAGGGTTTGGCAAATATTTTCTCAATTCCAACTGAAGCTGCTGAGCTCAAGCTGTTTTTTTTTTTCAGGGTCAGTTTCCTTTTAAAATGACTTCAAGTAAGCAAATGTAGATAAAACTTGACTGCCACAAAAATTAAATTTTTTCAATACCATGCATGACAGCTAGACACTATTGATATAACAATAAGCAGCTTACCAAGACAAAGGGTACATCAACACTGAATGTCTGCGGATCGTGAAGCGTCTTGGGAAGTTTTGACAAGGCAGAGACAACTGAGAACTTTCCTTGCTGTAACAGCTTCTCGTGCTTTCCTATGGAGATTGCAAGCATAGATAGGTCATCTAAAAATAAGGATTCATTCATTCAAACTATACAATGCATGTATTTTTCACTCACCAGATTTCAAGAGATTCCTGTTGTCATCCAAGTACTTGGATAGCCTGTTTTGAATGAAAATATTGGCAGTTCACATATGAAAAGCTATTGGGCATGTTAAGTTAATGGGCTGAACTATTGGAATGATGACATTCAATGAGATGCTACTGCTCCAATACTCAAAGCAAACTGATAGCTCTCAGAGCAGAGTAGAAGAGAAGTCTGCCCTCTAAAATCTAATTCATGATAGCAGCATTCATGAACATGTATGATGCAGTTACGCTGCTAATAATTTAGGAAACTGTACCTCCAGGATTGGCTAAATGGGTGTTATTCAAGAGATCCACTCTAGGCAGTAGCTACATAAGCAATGCTCTCTACCTCTATGAACATTACTAAATAACTGAACATGCCCACTGTAAGATATACAAAACTCCTCGCAAGGAAAAGAACACACTTGTGGGAATGTGCATTTGGGTTGAAGTCCACACTAATGGAGAAGAGGGCATCATTGTGATATGCTGTCAGCAGTTTTTCCCGATTATCAGCATCGTAGCAGGCAAAGTAATTCTCCAAAAATGCAATTGACAGCTTCTTGCCCTCTTCAGAGCAGAAACAGCTGGGTCTTGTGACAGGGATGCTCTGTGTTTCCTCCACATCAAAGCCAATAGGAGGTGGCAGGTCTTTGTCATCCTGAGAAACAAGATCTGCATTATTGAGGCTACTGGTGCCGGAAATGAGGACTCACATGTCTCATTTCATCATCCTCTTGAGCAGCAGCAAATCCACACACCTTCAGTGTGAACCACAGTGCTCTTCACATTCAGTCAGCAACTCAATGGATTATTCAAATGAATAAAGCATTAAAATCACTCTTGACAGATGTATGAGTCATTTGAGAAGTTCATGCATACCTGGATATCTTTTGGATTGATCTCAAATTCTGACGAATTCAAGTTTCTGCCTCTCTCCACATTATGGTCATGATAATCAAATTTAATTAATAAATGGTTCACTAATTGCAGCATTTGGAAGGTCTGTAACCTGGGACTTGTTCTTCACCCCTGATGAACTTCAGCCTAAATATGAACTCAAACTAAACAAAATATGTATGCACGCACATGTACATCTAGTGCTCACCTATTATTTTTTATACTGTCCTCAGATTACATTTAGATTTAGATTTTGCACAGGTGAAGAACAGGCCTCAGAAGCCTTTTTCTCTTTCCACTTCTTAGTAGCAGTGTAGATCCACAAGGAATGGAAGGTATTAAATGAAGAAGTGCTAACACATCAAACACAGTATGTCAATTGTTACAATGAAAATGAGAAAAAAGATTGAATGAGCACACAACTTTGGCCTTGGACAAGAGTCGCACAGCACATGGCCTCTTGCAGAAAGAAATTACATTCATATGTACTATCAATGTGGCTCAGTTCAAAAAAGCACATTCCACAAAAACCAGCAATTTCTGATACATATTTTATAACTTCTGTTAGTATAGTTTACCAAGGTAACATTTGAGTTGGTTAAAATAATTTTTTTTACCACAGGGGAATCATAATATAGCTACCATGGACAATTTAGTGACCATATTTTTTTCAGCAATGCATAGATGGTAACTGGACAGGAGGAGAGTTGCTGAGATTGGACAAGAATGTGTACTAACCAGACGAATGAGTTTGGTGAAGCACTCCTGCATGGCACTGGATAAAAAAAAAAAAGGAGACGAAGGGAATGGGAGATTTGAGTCCAGAAGGAGACAAGAGCTCAGATCTTCAATCTCCATCTGGCAAAAACTCCCAAGCAAATCACAATCCATGAGATCATCAGGCATATAAAGATGCATCTTAAAGCATTTGATATCAAAGCAACTAATGATGTTTTGTGTCAATCTAGAATGGCAGCACTCTTTTCCTATTCCCAGCATGGGATGCTGGAAGAGTTACTTTGAGGAAGTTTACATGAGATACCCTTGTGCCAGCTGACTTGCACCCAGTTGAGTTATGGCAAAACTGAAGAGGATGGGATTGGGAGTTTTCAGAAGTGACCCACAACATCTGCTTGATAAGATACAGTCCCAATAAAAACAACAATGAACCTGACTTGACAGCAATTGGATTGACTGATGTTGCAAATGCTCAAACAATGCATATGCATAAATTATATCATATTGTTTATATGTAGCAGAGAGCAGAGCTACCTGAATGATATAAAAGAAAATTGAATGAAATCAAGGAAGCCTACTTTGAAGTTAACCTGCAAATAAAATCCAAAAACCTAAGGATGTCTGCTTCATAGAAAGCTATTGCCATTTTATAAGGAAACCTAGTCCCAAGATGTTAATTGGTAGTACTAAAACTATACAGGAAAAAAAGTCACAGAACCTTGCTTCACATGTATTAATGGCTCACAATTGAATATATTAGTGGAAAGACAAGGACAAAGTGACAAAGACAAAAAATGAGACAGATATCACAAAAGTTTCTTGAGTCAAAACACACTTCAGAATATACAAAAAGCTGCTGATCACACTGTGTACATTAAAAATATAACAGGGGCTCACATTGACACAGAAAAAACTTTGTCTCATAGAAAATGACTTTGACATAAAAGCATTAAAAAATAAGGAACAGTCATAAATTTCATAAAAAGAACAAAAAGGGTAACCCCAGTGCATGGTCTTTACTTTAGTCACAGAATTCAGGCATTGGCCCTTCTTTGATCTTTTTTTTTTCATTCATTTTTGTTTTCTCTTGCCTTTTTTTCTCTTTTTTTGGGCAATTTTTCATTGCTCACTTCTTTTTTTTAATACAGTCATGGGATTTTTTCCCATTTTCTTTTGGCAAGTTCTTTTTTCTTCAGGCCTCTTGCAATGTTTTTTTTTTCTTCCCACTTTTCAATTCTCATCATAGAGCAATAGCAACTACCCTATACAGAGCTGATTCAGTGATAAAATAAAAAAAAAAGCAACTTGGTTCCACTGAGAGAAATCAGTTACTCCACATGGGCTGCAAGACACAGCAGGTCAGAAGTCAGGGAGAGCCATGGACGAGGATTGAAGATGAGATACATTTCACCCTCACAGGGAGAGTGCAATACCAGTTGTGTCCCAGAAAGGATTCCATATATTGTTGGGAATCCCACATGTTCACTTTTTTCTTGTTTCTGTTTAGGATGACAGAAGTCCAACATATCACAGACTTCCCAGCCATTCTCAGGCAAAGTCATCCAATAGAAGGATCATGAGGATAACTTGGGAATTAGGATGAAGCATGGAATGCAATGGGGAACCAAGGAACAGGGATATATCAAGGGATACAGAAGGAGAATTCAGGGGAGAACAGGAAGACACCTGGTAAATGGTACTCTTCTGTTATGGCTCTTCTTCTGTTCCAGCTGAAGTTGAGAAGAAGAGAATTCCATTGAAGACTTCTTCCAAGTTCAGCAACAGTTGGTCATCAAAATATTTGGTAAATAATCCAGACTGCTGTAAACTTATCATACCAGATGAAACTCCATAACACTGGGTCATTGAACATAAACAACTGCCTTAAACATTGGCAGTTCCAAAAAAACCTAATACACAAGAGAAACAATAATGAAGAATGCATGTTTTTAAATCTTTTACATCTGAAACTTAGCTCACAAAGCTAATTAAGCTCAACAATTACACACAAATAACAACAGGCATAGAATGAGGAAACAAATTTTTCTGTATCTGACAGGTTAGAGAGAATCAGGTAACAACAAAAGAGGTGATACTTATATTGCTACCATTTAAAAAATTAGCAAGGATTTAAAATATATCAGTTCCAGTGCATTAGGGTAGCATGTATAGATAACAGGATGCATAGCTCTGCCCATTAATGCTATGATTTCAACTTACCATTAAAAGTTCATTTACAGGTTACTTCCAACCCTCCCAATGCCATCATCACAAAAGTTCCTAAATGCAAGAACCTGGCAAAAAGGCATTTGAAAACCAATATAATATGTTTAATTTGATTGAGACAAATGCTAGTCAGCATGAGAGCAGAGAACAGGAAAATAAAAAAAGTCAAGGAGATGACTTTCAGATCCAGCTGCCAATACCCAACAACTCCTTTAGAGATTACCATTGTTCTTTCTCATTCTCAGAAGATTTCAGATTCAAGTAAAGTCTTTGGACTAACTCAGTGAGTTCAAACCACATGGTAAGATGCAGTAACATGGATAAGGCTACCTGACATAGTCAGACTCATTGGGGAATTTCTTCACAACTGGATTTCCAGTGAGCTTCAACTCTAGCAAAGGCAAACCCTTGAGCTTCTCCAGCTGACTCATTTCCCGGATCTGATGATGCAATGGTAATAATTTATATGATGACAACTTAAAATAGGAGTAATTCATCAATCATGAAGTTTCTGAGGCATGCTATGGTGCAAATCTGCAACTCACAGAATTATCAGTCAAGTGCAGAATTTTCAAGTTGGGAGAGGCACGCTTGAGGTCTCCCAGCATATCAAGGATTGTGAGTCTATTGCTGGAAAGATCTAGTGCTTCCATCTCCATTATATGTTCTTCCATCACCTTCAGGGCAGTAGACATGACAGCAAAGCGAGACAGTGGCACATACACTCCAGCTTTGTTGAAGGCTAAGTTAGGAAAAGAAACAAAAAATTCCTAAGTAAAACTCACAAAATTTTTAAATTCTAAAGAAAAAGAATTAGAAGTCTTTGAACAAAAGTAGGGGTGCACTGATACCAATCTAAAGTATCGGGTATCGGCCAATATTCAGTGGATCAGCCAGGATCGGTATCAGCCGATCCGATCCAATTCTCCCTTGCACGTGCCATACTTGATGCGCAGCACGTAAATTTTGGGAACATCTCAAGAAAAAAAAAACCACTCGTAATGGCATACGGTTCCATAAGGCCATTATAGTTTTTGTTAATCTTCAACTGATGGACAATGAGTTTGGGCATGGTTAAAGCAGAATGCTAGAGATTTGGGAAGGGCATTGTACAAATGAAATGGACCAATATTGGGAAGGGCATTGTACAAATGGAATGGGCCAATGTCATTCACATGCACATTCATTCCTTCACTTTCCCCCATTCTGTCCCTCTCCTGCCTTCCTGCACTGACTGGTTTGCGCAGGTGCACTTTGTGCTCGCATCCTTCCTACCTCCAGCTCTCCCCTCAAGCATCAATCCCAGTTGTAGTTGCATCAACCCCTTAATCCCTAAGGACATGAGATGAAGTCTCTACTCCTACTCCTCTTCGCACCGATCATCCTTTGTTTGTAGTACCTACATCCGACGTATTCTTGGCTGGCCCAGTGATTGGCGGGGGAAGTTTTGGCCTATACTGAAGAAGTTAATTTATTGGTCGACATAAATGTCTCCACAGCTAAATAAATTACAGGAATTTTGAATGTTGGGTCATTAGTGCTTGAGGATATTTTACTTTTTCCCATCCATGCCAGAGGTTGCATAAGGCCTACTAAGGTCTGGTTCTGTATTATGGTTTCACTTCTGACAGCCACTGGGAGCTGTTTGTACCGGTATCAATATAGGATCGGCCAATACCAAGACACCGGGATCAGTATTGGTATTGGCTAATCCTGGATCGGTGCATCCCTAAACAAAAGGCAAAAATAACCAGGCTGTCAAGCTGTTACATGTGTGGTACTGTTAGGTCTCACACTCAATGGATTATATCAACAGGATGGGGTGAGTTGAGATTCATGACTAGGCCAATTCCCTATATCTGTTCCCGATAGATGATTGGTACCAATACCAGTCTTAGTGCTTGTGGAGAGGTTAGGATTTTTTACAATTTTTACAGAGTTAGTATCATCAAGAAGAAATTAACATGAATAAGGTGCATCAGTTCTACATTGAGCATGTAGTGAAAAACCATTACAATTTTTTTGTTGATTGAAACCATGTGTTTCTCCAAACTCATCAAAACTTACAACAAATCCTCTGAACCCTAAGAAAACTAGCCATAAATATCAGATTCTGTTTCCTCAAAGGAGTCCTATTTTAAAGTTAGGTATAATCCTAGAATTGACAAAAGTCTGTAAAATATCAATTTTCTGTTTACATATTCAATAAGCATTAGGCAAGATATCAATAATAACTTTGAACTGTGATAGCGGGTTTTTATTTGCTTTTCAGAACCTTCATTGTTTGTTTTGTTTCTTATATACTTAAAATTATTTTTAATTCTTAACTATAAAAAAAATATATAAATTCTCAAATATATAAACAATACTGTTCACAGTTATGCTCCTACCAGAAATAAAATCAACACTGCTCAGTAACTAGTGAGGATATCACCTTGAAAATTTCAAAGAATGTAAAAACATTTGATACTTGGTTTTGAGCCAAAGAAATCGAAATTGGTATGGATACAAGCATATGTTCCAGTCAAATTAATAATTTTCATCTTTCTGATGAATGAAACTCATTTGTAATCTTCATCAAATCTTTCATTTTTCCCCTGATCAAAAAATCACTGGGTCAAAACAATGCTTTATATTGTAGAAATGCCCAATCTAAATTTGGTGAGGAAATGTATAATAGTTTTTGAGAAATTTGGAATCTACATGATTAGTGTCATTTGTGTGTTGGCCATCTTGAACCACCTGACCTAATTTGCATAATTGGATCATTCCAATGAAATCTTTTCTTTAAGTCAATACGGTCTTACATGCAAAGTTTGGAAGCCCTTGAGGGTATAATTTGATTTTTTTCATCACTATCCTTATCATCACTATCCTTAACACATTCACTGCCAGACAGTTTTGGGTGTTAAAAAACACAATGTGATTTTCCTAATCTCAAATATATACTTCTGGTCAATTTGTATAGGAAACCAATAAGTAAATTGCTAGATCAAAGTTTCCTCTATGCATCCTGCAACTTTCATTGCATTTGAGCACCAACTGTTGAAGATATTAAGAATTAAATTGATGGAAGCACAAATATTAAAATATTCCTATTTGGCAGCAAATATGGTAAGGAAGAGATTCACATCACTTTTGGTTTAGGGCAATTTTCAGAATCTAACATTGTGATAATGAATCTGAATGAAACAGTACTGCTATAGCATTCCACATGACTACAAGTGGAAAAATAACTCAATGACCTAGGCTAGGATTGGCCATACGGAATTTTATAGGACATGCCCAACCAATATTCAGTGCAGGCTAATCCATGCTGCACAAGCAAAGGCCACACCTAGAGGTCTAAGCTTAATGCTAATGTTAGGCTTTGGTACATTTAAAGGGACCAGGCCTATTCAAGATTTATGCATTTATTTAAGAAAAAATGAATAGCAAGGGCTTCTTTGTGGTTTCGATCAGTATGCAGCTGCCTCTAGCATATACTCCTTTGTTCAGAGTCATTTAGAGGGAAGAAGTTGCACTCCTGATGGTGCCTTGCTTCCAGACATGTGCTTTTACACTGTTTTCAGATTGAATTCATATCCTCTCCATAATAGGAGACTGAGAAGGCACAAATTCCAAAGGGTCTGCTTAATCATATGATCCACAAACCCATGTATATGTAGAAGAGGTCACCACATGCAATTAATGGAACCACTCCTAAATGAATTCATGAATTCATCTGAAAACTAAGTTTTGAGCTCCGTCCCCCAGAATAAATACAGATTGCATCTACCACTACTTACCTAGGGTCACAGACCATAGGTAGGTCATGCCTCATACCTGACACCATATGGTAGGTCACACCTCATACAATTACCAAAATGCCAAAATATGCATGAAAGTGAGGAAATATGCAAAAAATATGCTTTTTACAACAACCCAGATAGAAATCAGCACAAGATGGCTGGGAAAAGATATATACTTTGGGGATCCTGCAATCTACTTAGCTAAATGCCTAAATTATGCTCTCCAGCTCTAGTACGAGGTTACACAATTCCCAAATAAATGACACATTACAAAGATCTTCATGGTTCAAAAAAGAATTTTGAATGATTTCAGAAAAGAAAACTCACCATCATCTTGATCAAACTTGCTCATGTCAAGGGCTTTCAAGTTGCTATTATAGCGAGCACTCATCACTTGGGTAATGAGAGACTTCACTTCTTTGTTGAGATTGGGAATTGGGGGAGGCGTTGCCTTCACACACAAGGATAACTGCAGACATAAGAACAAATGCAACCATGATATATTAAACACACATACAATGATGCAGAGCACAAAGAAGCAGGACCAAATTAGACATACCTTGAAATTATCTGGAGTGGTGATGCGACGATCACAAGCTCTGATAGCATCAGCAGCACCTCTGTCTCTAACATAGAAGACTGCATTTTGTCCCTCCTCCTGATACTACAAGAACACAAGATAAGAAAATGAAGAAACAGCTTAAAAGAAGTTACCTTTCAAATTAAATCAACAACTACCTCAACAAGCTTTTACTGACACTTGGGAGAAGACTTTACTTCATCATGAAGTTCAAGATTAATGTTTCCAACTTTGGACATGATACAGACATAATACAGAGTTCAAATTTCACAGGAGTCTGAGAGGTGGAGGTTCCAGTGAGGCATTGGTGTCCAACTTAGAACCTTGGGAGTCTCAGGCTCTTAGGCTCCAGTGAATTTCAAACCCTGCCATGAAAATATGTCTTAATCTTATATTTGACAACTGTAAAAGTGGAGTTTTCATTTATCCCAGATGTTCTATAATCAGTAATGAATTTATATTATGAAAGGTACTGTATAGAAAGCATTAGATACACATGCTTGGCATGGGAGGACATCATTACCCATCCATTTCCCTCTGTTTCTCCAACCTCCCCATCCCCATCCATTTCCCTCAAGTTACATTGCAATCCCCATCCTCATGCAGAGTGACCTATGCTTTAACCCTTCAGTGACAACAAAGGCAGAGTAATCATGTATTACAAGTTAAACTCATCATCTTCACTTCCAGGGTAAGTCTAGGCCAATGTAGGCAGCACTGGCTCACACCCTTTTCAATAAGGGTAAAACTCACAATTGAATGATCAGAGTACGCTTACCTCATATGGAACAAAAGGTACTGCTGAAGAACTTGTAATTGATCCAAGGATGAAATCCTTTTTGTACTTCTTTCCTTTGTAAACCTGGAAGACAGTGAGATAAAAGGTATTCATATACATGATAAATAAAGAATGGCTGTGTCAAGGTATGTGGAGTGTGTCAGATGAGAGCAGAGAAAGTATGTCCCATTAGCAGGTGCGAGAGATGCTAGTCTCTGAGCACACCTGCGCTCAATCATACAGCAGAATTTTCTCCAATTGCCAAAGCAGTCAACATTTCCATATGTACGTCCATCAGTTTTGTTTGGCAATCTAGCAATATGATAAAGCAGAATTATGTATAAGTTTGGGAAACAGATGGTAAAGTGAAGTGAAGCAGAAAGGGTGGTAAATTATTAATGCAGAGGCAAAAAAGGGACACCAATGTCAGCTAGGGGTAAATGAAGCTATGAGAAAATTTTAAATTGTCATCCTATGACACAGATGCTGTATATTTAAAGCAAAGAAACTCCCTTCTCATGAGCTTCATTGTGAATTGTGATACACAAGACATGTACAGCCATTACTTCTCTGTCAAACCACAATGCTATGTCAGAAAGGTCCTATGGATATAAAAACAATTTCAACCAGTACAAAGTAGTTGGAAAGCCTCTATATAGAGCCAAGAGCATCACCTACCATACCAAGAACTAGGAAAGAAAGTGCTAGTCTTGCACAAAAGGTCTGATTTTGTGAAACCCATCTCCTGACTGCATTTTATATGTGCACAGCTGTGCTTAGAATTCCAACTGCTCTAAGACTCTCTCCTGTTTCAGATACATTCACAGTGAAACATGCAGAACAATGCAAACTCATTCATCTACAGGGTGATTTTTAAAACATCTGTCCTTTGAAATTGATAGTTTTATTTATTTATTAACATAATAACATGAAATTTGAATAGTACCTTCTCTACACTTGGGAAATTTTTTTCCTAGTGTAGAACATGCTTAGAACACGTGAAGTATCATGTCATCCCATAAGTAATGTCGTTTTTCTGGCATAGCCTTACTTGTGTCTTCTTTATACATGTATCTGCGAACATCCCATGGAATATTTCTATGCTAACTTGTGCAGGGGTTAGTCGTCAATATACATGCAGGTTTTCATGAGGTAACAGTGCTCCGTTTTTCTTGGACACTAAAGGCAAGATGGAGGTATCAGAAGAACACATTAGGCATATAATGCTTTATGAATTTAAGAAAGGGAATAACGTGACTGCAGCCATGAAAAACATTCGAGATGTTTATGGTGAGGAAGCTCTGAATACGAAGAAATGCCAAAGGTGGTTCCAGAAATTCAGGTCTGGTGCCTACAGCTTAACTGATGAAGCACGTTCAGGCCGACCTATTGAGTTTGATGATGAACTGCTGATGGCTACACTTGATGAAGATCCTGCTGTAACTGTTGAAGAACTTGCTCAGAAGCTCAATTCCACCCATTCCACCATTCACTGCCACTTGCAACGGCTAGAAAAAGTGTCAAAACTNTACACTTGATGAAGATCCTGCTGTAACTGTTGAAGAACTTGCTCAGAAGCTCAATTCCACCCATTCCACCATTCACTGCCACTTGCAACGGCTAGAAAAAGTGTCAAAACTTGGAAAGTGGGTTCCACATGTGTTGTCACCAGACAATCTTAGGGATCGAGTAAACATTTGCTCTTCCCTACACTCTCGTGCACTTCAAGCGTCGTTTTTGAATCGACTCATTACTGGGAATGAAAAATGGGTGCTTTATCACAATGTTAAGCGTCGTTGACAGTGGGCTAGTGCCAGGGAACCTGCTGTACCACAGGCAAGAAGAGGTCTTCACCCCAGGAAGGTTTTGCTGTGCGTTTGGTGGGATATTCTTGGCGTTGTGTTTTTTGAACTGTTGCAGCCCAATGAAACCATAACAGCAGAGGTATACTGCCGGCAGCTCCAAAGTTTGAGTGCTGCATTGCAGGAAAAACATCCTTCATTGGCCAATCGCAAGGGTGTTTTGTTTCATCAGGACAACGCGCGTCCTCATACCGCTCGAATCACGTGTGCCAAAATCGAAGAGCTGGGTTGGGAAAAAATTCCACATCTGCCATATTCACCAGACATTGCACCCTCAGATTACCACCTATTCAGAAGTCTACAAAACTATTCCAATGGAAAAGAATTTGAAAGTTTGGAGGGTATCAAAAGTGACCTGTCCGCATTTTTTGCTTCAACGCCCAAGGAATTTTTAAGTGCTTGTAGAAAGGTGGCAGAGAGTCATAGAGAACGAAGGGGAATATATACTTGATTGAAACTTGATGCGATGCAGGTGTATTTTAATTTTGAATAACTGAGAAAAAAACGACATTACTTATGGGATGACCTGATACTTGCAGCTCTTGAACTTTTCACAAAGAACAAACTTTTGCACTGAACTTTGGATAGAGTATCAGTTGAAATCTATTTAATTTCTCTTTCAATTGCAGTTTTAAGTTCTACTGAGGCCAAAATGACCTTTGTGCATATCACAAACACTTCCCATTGCTTCAAATTGTCTAATAAAATGGTACATACTGTCCCTGGACAGTATATCATGAACAATAAACTCTTCATGAAATTTTCTTTGCACAAAAACATATGAACTCCCAGAAAAATAGAATGTTTTCACTATAAACACTTTCTGCTCCACTGTACAGAATATCACCTTGAACAACTAATAGTTGCAACTTGAATAGTTGCAGGGTTTCCAACTATTCACAACATGTTTTTCCAAGTGTAGGGAAGATACTGTTAAAATTTCCTGTTATTGTGTTAATAATAAATAAAAACTATATGGATCACAGCCAGGTGCCAGATGTTTTAAAAATCACCCTGTACAAAACTCAATAGCTAAATTTCTATGTACCAAAAGCCAGACTTAGCAATTTAGACAATGACAATTTTTTCCTAGGCATCCCCCCTTACTTGCTCTCTCTCTGATGCCAGAATATCAGTCTAAAGTCTAACTGTCATCTCTGATTCATTGAAATGTCATGGGCAGTTGTATAAAACAGTCTCCTAGTGAGAATTAACAAGGAGTTTTTCTCACCTCAATTTTGAACCAGCCAGGAATAAGAGACTTAAAGGAGTTTCCTGTGAGCAACAGATTGGGTGCACTCCTGTTCTTCATGCCTCTTCTTGACCCCTTCATGGAACTCCTCAAGGAAAAATAAAAATCAAGACTGAATCAAAAATGAACCTCAACATATAAAGTACAATATGATTAGCCTGCTGTCTTATCATCGGTACATGTAAACTGTCTTGTTTATCAAATAGTCCCTGAATTCCTTTTTAATGTCCACATGTCATTAACACCAGTCAATTCCACAATTACAACGTCCATATTCCAGCATAGCAATCCGCTGTAGTTCTCAATAGAAGTGACTTGCATGATTAGGAGTCTATAATGAGATATCAGGTAGGTAAAACAAGGTTACTCATGAGGACAAGACTCCCTTTGGAAGGGACTCTGTAACTCAAGGGAGATGGTGGGATTGGTCAAAACCAAAATGGCAGCAATGGCAAAGGCCAAAAGCATGTCTCACATGTGAAAAATAGAGGTATTTGAATGTGAATAAGATATCAGACAAGATTAGTTTGAAATGATAGAGTTGCTATAATCAATTCATATATGCCTTTGATCACCTGTCTGACCTGACCCTTCAGTTCTTTAAGTGTGAATGAAGAATAGGGTTCATGTGAGGGATAAATTGGAAATGTAACTTTCAAGCTGAAAAACCCATTAATCTACTAGGGGAGTCAACTGAAAACAGCAACACTCACACCAAAAATCACACAAATGACACATCTGCATGGGTTCATATACAAATCTTAGGCACTGTGGAGTAGAATTGAAAACCTCCTCAGAAGAGGAACCAAGAAATTTTCACTTTTGAACTTGTTAGTATTTATTTGATCACTTTCTGTGAACTCCTACATTTATCCACTAGTGTTGCACATATGAAACAGATGTTGCCATTGGTATGTGTTTTGATGCCAAATCATAACAGAATAATGAGGTATCAAAGGAAGGAAGGCATTTTTGAGCTGGGTTACAAAAAAATGGATATGTAAGAGTAACTGCAGAATCTTCTGCAGTCACTCTCATATTTTCATTGATGAATGGGATGTGAGAGGTTCCACTCACAATCCATGCATCACTAGCAAACACTCGATCAATTTACAACACAAATATGCTATCAACATTGCCATCACTTAATTCAGCTGCCGTTCAGCTGAAAAAATCCTCTTATCTCTGCTATGCTTAGACACATAAAATGGGTCAAATTAAGACATCATTCTCGAAAATGGTACAGGCCTACAATAAGTACTTACCTCTGATAGCCACCACCAGGTGGCCTTGCTCCCATCCCATCATCAACCCCAAATATGGCCTGCAGATTCTGATGGGATAAGCCACCTCTCATTCTTGGTTTTCGACCGCCAGCCTTAAACTGTACGTGTCGACCAGGTTTTTGCTCCCATCGGTCATCGTGTTCTGCAAAGAGGAACCTTACAGATGAGGAGTAGCACATATGACTGTTCTGTTGATTCAAAAGTGTTCTTTCTTTTAGTTAGTATTCTGAATGAGATTTCAACAACTGGAATTACAAAGGGTCACAGTTTTAAGACCAAGACTCATCATGAATTCAGATTAATACAAACATGTGCATCTTGCGGCACGGATTGAAAATTAATTTTAAAATAGAAAACATTGATGGTGAAGATGCTAATATACATATCTCCAAATGCACCACTTTGAAAAAGGAACAAAAAAAAACATCAAAATTTGAAAAGGTTTTGATAATATATTTGGAACTCAGCAGGTATCATAAGAAAAGATAATATAATGAGGTACATTCACTTTTGATTTGTTTTTAATGAATAATGCACCACTATGCATTATAATGGTGTGGCTCAAAACCTATACATTTGGAGATAAATGGTCTTGCATTTTCACCATAGATATGACACATTGACATTCATTCATGACATTCATGGGTTTTCCAGGAATAAATTATGCAGGGTAACTGCAGGGTAACTTGGGCACATTCTTAAAGAAGTTTTTGGGGCTGTCAAGAAAAGCAACTATCATATGTACTTTTACAGATGCTTATCTTAATGGGAGCTCATTAAGTTCTCCATTTAAAAATTAACTTTTGGGAGCAAGCAGCCAGTTAGACTTTTGACATGAATTCAGCATGATTGCACCTCACTAAATCTGCCCTGTTTTAAAAGCTCAACAAGTTCAAAAGCCAGAGTAATTCAAGCCTTCAACTCCTACTTCACCTGATAAGTTGTGATCTGAAAAAGTGGAAAATGAAGTCACACTCATGTATCCAATAATAATGTAAAAGCAGTATCAAAATTTTGGAGCACTGGTATTCTAATACCACTACTACTGACATCCTTCTGCATTCATTAGTTCTTCATGATCTGGGACATTTAGACTGTTAAACAATGAAATGGATGAAGGATAACAAGAAACAAATAAAGGGCCAAAGAGAAAGAAGAGTTCACATACTATCACCCCCACTGCTTGTTAGTCTGAGAAATGGAGTGTGGAAGTGTCTCAAAGGTGAGAAGAAAAAAACAAAAGTTTGAAAACTGCTGGCCTAGTTCAAATTCTATTAACTGCAGCAACCTACATCTTCCCATTTGATGTACTAGATTTTAATTTCTTGATCAAGTCATTCCAAAACAAGATGGGTTAAGCCATGATTCAAAAACAATCAAGTTTGGAGAATGCCAGACAATTTCATTCTTCACATTGCACTAGAATGCCCTCAATCAACATATGTCATAAAACATCAAGAGGGCAAGACCAGGGGTTCCTAATGAGGCAATGAACTACTTCTAACCAACCTCCCAAGGTTATATTCAACAGCTGATACACTATACACACAGGTAGTCCAAACATTTATTTGAATGAGTAGCTTTCTTCAGGGTGAATGATCAAAATTTTCTCAAATAAAGGAACAAAAACAAAATACAACACCCATGAATTCTTCTAACACTGACTTGATTTCATATCAGGGTCTAGTTTACCACATGAGTTGAAGTCATACATTCAAAGCCCAGATAGAAAAATCCTCAAATAACGCCATTTGCAACTCACCAGATCTGAAGAAAGACCGTCGTCCACCTTCACGACTCTCGATGAAGATCCCTGCATTTCCCCTTCCTTGGGTAAACTTTGAACGTCCTCCACGGAAAAATCTCTTGGACATTTTCTCTGGGTTTGTCACAACTCAAAAGAAATGTCAGCCTTGAATAGGAATTGAAGCCTGAAAAGTCAGCAATACCTTCAACTTATCAGTGAACCATTCCATGCAAAGAAAAGGCATAGCTAATTACCAGCAAACATAGGCCTACATGAGTGGACTGTAGGATTTTTCTCATGGGTGTGGCTGCTGTAAGCTGTAGCCCTATTACAAGATCACTGATCAACTGAGAGCAAACTTCAGTTATCTCAAGCTGTTACCACCAAGGAGTACCACAACATCCACCAAGTAGCCTAAATACACTCCACTCCAGAATAACATCAACATATAGCTAGGAGCTAAGCCTCAGAGACCCAAATGGTTTGCATCAACACATAATCCCACATGAATATCTAGTGTAGATTAGGCAAGGAAAACCCTTGCGAACCTGCAAACAAGGTTCGCAGGAATGGAGACATGCAGGCAGGTGGCCCACTTAGTCCACTGGCATATTCTTCCTGGGAAATTTCAACTTGTCACCTCTGGTTTGCGGGAAAATATTAACTCAACTTATTTTTCCCAAGAGTGGACAATGACAGCAGTGAAATAGTGGAGAATATAATTCACAAATACACCAGCACCAAGACAAGGGCTTTAAATGTAATTAATGCAGGAGTGACAACTATTTTCTCTACTAAGCACTCCCCAACCTAATGATAACTTGAGCCTAAATACTACATACATTAACATCTGCAAGTCTCTTAGTTTGATGCCAAGAGCTTTGGCTAGCTTGATTACAAACATTTTGCAGATTTTTATAAATAATATTGCAGGAATCCTGGATCCCCAAGTTACCTTTTCTACAGTAACATTCCATCTATTTCATAGCTTCCTTCAGACGATATACCTCACTTAGCAGGTTCCAGAAGGATTGCAACTTGGTAAGTCAATTATTTACAAGAATAAAAATGGGAAAAGGATTTATCCTTATGGAATTTCTACAAATTTGTGAAATGGGTTTGAATAATAGTTAACCTAAAGTTAGGCCAGTTCATCTGATTGGTTGTGATGTTATAGTCAATATGACAGGAAGGATGCGTGAAAGACAGATATTGGGAATTCCTGAGATTCCAAAATTACACAATTTTCCAAATTCTCAAAAAGGAAATGGCAGCTAAGGCAGTCAATAGTGCTGAATGTATCTCTTTCATGCTGAATATATCATAGAGCACATCATAAAAACATTATCAGCATTCTACAGTATCAACTATGGGGTGCATGTACTGAGGCCTTTTCTTCTTGGCCAATATAGTCAGGTATGCATAGCCTTCTTAGACTGAATTAAATATTTTTAAGAAGACTTGGATAATAGCAAAGGTCTATAACTACATCTTGCTGCAAGGGAACCCTTCCTATGAGGGCTATTATGTTTTATATGTTTAATCAAATGAAGATATATTCCTTCAATGAAGGAAGAACTTGGTAATGAGAACACACTGGAGCTGAAACTGTGGCTTCAGCCTTTACAACAGTGCCTTGTACTTCATCCAGAGTCCTAGACATATTGACTGCCTGTTAGGGAGGCAATTTCATCAGTGGTGACCAGAAAAGTTTCCCCAGTGGTTGAAAATGGATTGAAAGGCCTTTCTTGCTGACTCTGACAGTCAGCAAGAAAGGCTGTATCCCATAAAATACCTGTGCCCCCAGCTTGGACTTGAATTTTACAAATAAGGAGAAAATTGACTTCATCTAAGCTGACTTGCCTCAGGCATCTATTTTAACTAAGTAAGGAAAGAGTGAGGAAAGCAAAGGGAAGGTTCCCACTGGCATTTATGCATTGTCATGTTCTTCCCAGTCATAAATAGCTTCGTTGCATCATAAACAAATCCCCACAAAGTCAAATGCTATGGCTGTTGCCCTCATCAGAACCAATACCTCCCCTCTTCCTCTCATTTGTTTTTCCATTCTTGGCATCAAATATAGTACGCCATGCAAAAGTCTGAATGATTAGGCCTAAGCCTACTCAGTAGTTCACAGAAATAGAGAGTGTGGGGGTTACAGTTAAATGTGTACCCCATAGGGATAATTGTATTGCACCTAAAGTTAGGCCAGGTTTTTATGTTAGATGAGATTATATATGTGTATATTATAAATAAAAGGAATTCCAACGGATGTAGCATGTTTCCAGTGGAATTCCTCGAGAAACATTGGAGAGTGGGGAAGTGAAATTTCTCCCGGAGGTAAGCGCTAGGGCCAGGCATACAGCGTAGGCATCACGTCAGGCCCCTTGGCTACGCATTAAGCACTCTATAAAGCTGTTCATTAAACCTAGGCCCACACTATCACAGGGAAAAACTCATGAAACGCCAGGCCCGTGGCTATGCCAATCCTATCAGGAACACATGACAGCGGCAACGTAGGCCTACACTATCTCTACGTAAGCTATCGTATCCTACCTTACTCCAGCCCATATCAGCATCCCAAAATGATGCCCTGGTCAGACGTTCGCGCATCGACCCATCCCCCCGCCTAAGAACGTCTACAGACCATCCGCCACTTACAGCCGAAAGGCCTCGGGGGCCCGACCAAGAAGTCGCGTCAGACCGAGGCACTAACGCGAGGAGCCAAGCGTCTCTGAGGCGAGCATCGACACGTCGCTGGCGCATCGGACGTACAAAGCGCCATTGTACAAAAAGAAAAGAAAAGGCAAGAATAAAAAAGAAAAATGAATGAGGGATTCTTTGAATTGTCTGGTTTAGGTTAAAATGGGCATGAATCGACTGTTGTTTTTACTCCACGGTGATTCTTCACGCGTGGGCTCACATTAAGGACGACTCCATAGGCGCCGACTTCCAAAAAAAAAAATGGGGGGGGGGGGGGGGGAGGGGCCATAGACCTGAGCAGCCTCGATCGCTCGTGGCGGCTGCGATCGACGCGGTAATGCCATGTGTTGGGTCTTATTTTGCTAATCGAGGGAAGGAGTCACGTGAGCGGGTTGCGATGGCATTGTCGCTGCATTCTGGCCCAAGAAGATCCGAGTTCTTAAGCTCTTCACGGTTCTGAGCAGTCGAATGAATCACTGGACGCGGAAGCAGACGAAGTCGGGAAGTGAGGAGGGATGGATCCCGTATTTTCTCGGCACAAAAGGAAGACATATTTCAAAGTCGGCCTTAGAACACTTCCTTGGTTAATTCATTAGAAAAACCACGTGAATTGCAGTAAAACGGGAGCTTATAATTCCTTGGATTTTGCGTGCAGCAGCTCGTCATACCAGAAGTTCTTTAAAATTTCGAGAGATTTCGCCACTTTCCTATTTGCATCTGCATAATTGAAAGGAATCGACCTTTCTTTAATTTATTCTCTCCATAGACTGGAACGCATTAAAAATTCAAAGTTGGGCAACCAAGGATCCAAAGCAAAGTCACTGCTCCTCTATTGACATTTCAAACGATCATGTTTTCGTCGGCCGTGTCGGATCAGTTTTCGAGTTTGACCTTTTTTTCCTTTTTTTTTTAAACAAAATTAATTCAAATGGCTCTTTGTTTTATCAGTGTAGCGTAGTTTTGGCCGCTTTTGTTACATTACGAACGAATATATATAACTTAAAAAAAAACTCCCTCTCAAATGAAAATCTTCGCTACATTTTTTTCTAAGCGAAAAATAGTCGACGGTCGCAGTCAAAATAATAAATACTAAATAAATGTAAGAGTTTTTTAGCTCTCGTATTCGAGCCCAACCGAACCATTTTCTTCGTCACATTCCACTCCGACNTTGTGGGCCTCAAAGTAGCCCTTACCTGTAGACCTATTATGCAACTCTTATGTCAGACAATGAGACAGCCCAGCAAACAATTTGAAACACATAACGCTGAATCAACGTTTGTAACATTGGTACAACATAGCCTTGTTTGCTGGGAGGGTCTTCTACTCGAAGAGAAACAACAGGCACCTTGGTTATTTAAAAAAAAATAACAATGTAACTGCAAAAATTACGTGAAATAGTCATTCAGCCTGGGATACTTGCATTCCATGTTGTACGATCTTCAGCTTTGGCGCGATGTTTTGTAGAGCAGTAGTGTTACCGGAACCTCTGGACCAGATGGGTTGAGTTGAATTTTTAACTCGTTAGGATGTTTCATATTGCGTGGCAAGATTGGTCTAAATGGTGCTACGGAAGAAGAGATTTCCACATGAAGTACATTAAATTTCTTGTATAGTACTACCAGTAAATTGCCATGCCCGATTTCCAGGGGGGGGGGGGGGGGCAAGTGCCCCCCCTTTGCCCCTGGGAGCGGACGCCCATGCCCAGGGTGCCGATATAGCTAGGGCCTGGTTAAGGCCCTAGCTATATCGGCACCCTGTTGCGGACTTGGCTAAGGTAGGGGATCCCCCAGTCAACCCCACCCAGTGATAAATAAATAAATAAAAACTCCTCGTGTTCCTCTCTGCGAGCTTCAGCAAGATCGAAATTTCTTCTTACCTTCTGAACACGTTCCCTCTCGGTGTCTCGTTCACTACCCATTCGGCACAACAACGTCGTTTTCCACATTGAGAAAAGAGAGGAACATTGGACCACCACGAGATCGTTAACCCATGCGGCACAGAAACGTTGAATAGACGTAGATTTATCGACCTGGAAACGTTGAGTAAACTTTGAGAGTATACGCAGACTCCACGTGGAAATGGGAATTTGTATTACGTGGATTAAACGTAGATTTGTAAACGTTTTTTCTCTGTGGCTTTTGCAATGACTCCTACCCTCGTAGGGATTCCCAAGTACTAGGTTGTAACGAAAGTTTTTGTGCATACAAACAACGCAACAGTCCGCGAAGCACGATTTTTTCGTCACACATTCTGAGCGCTGTCATTTTTAAATTATAAAATTAGCGATTTAAAAAAAAAATACATATATTTATACGCGGCATAAAACGCGCTTTCGTTCAGAATGTGTGACGAAAAAATCGTGCTTCGCGCACTGTTGCGTTGTTTGTATGCACAAAAACTTTCGTTACAACCTAGTAAAACAATCCAACCAAAAAATTCTCCAACGCAAGAGATTTATTCCCGCAGCCACTTTAGACAATTACTCCTCGTATTAGTATTTCCAGAATGTCAACATGAACCACAACCAAAGAAACCACATTATCCTCTTAGAGCAGGATTCATCAAAACCCATGTAGTTCCAGCTCCTCACACTCATATTCTCTAAACATCAGTCACTATGAACTGCAAAACTAAGAAAACAGGGTTAGTTAACAATGACATTCTGAAATCCAGAGATTAATATTCCTGATGAGGGAATATTGAATGTGATATTCACAGTAAAGTGTACAACTGTTACACACCTATTATGAGCATATTGAGGATCATTACAATGTCATGGAATCCAGTGAGCCTTTCTGGATTACTTAAATAGATAATGAAGAGTTGCAAGGATTCACTTTTACCTTCAGTTTGCCCATTCAGATTATAATAACTTTGCACCTCAATGTCAAGAGGAAAACTGAAATAATCTAATGCTAGATGAGTGAGCTAATAATTCAAATACACTGGACTATCCATAAGTGCTGGTTTCTTTCTCTTGAAAAATTGCATTTAAAAAGTAACAGACAAATCATGTAGAAATTCAAATATGCTGTGATGTTGGGTATTTCAGAGTAGCAACACAATTTCTTGAATTAAAACTACACTCTTCTCTAGGAGTTGCATGACTACCCTACAAGTATTTCACAAGACACTCCCACAGTGACTCCACACACTCCCACAGTGACTCCACAGAAATGTATTCCAGGATCAATAAATATGGTGATCCTATTCACAGGAAAATGATGCATGTCCTAAAATAGGAAACTTTAACCAAGAACTCCTTGAAGGGTTGAATTGGAAGACTACTTCAAGTATCTCAAGTCCAATGGATCATTAAATATCAAAGAAGTCTAGACATACATTACATATATCTAATAAGTAGATCAGTTTAACTTTCTAAGATAGAGAACACAGAAACTTTTTGCCTAAAAAAAATATTGCAATTTTGTATTACATCTTCTCACATCTAAAGAGAATTGACAGAATACTGGTTTCAAATAGAACTAGAAAAAAGAATGGTGAAGCAAAAAAAAATATGCCTGCTTATGGAGTCTGGACAATACTCAACACAAATGACCCATCTTACTGCCTCTAATTCTCCATTATATTTACTTCCTAATATAAAAAAAGTTGGCATTTGCACTTAATACCAGAGAAACTGAATGGGTCTGATGAAAAGCTATTAGTTCCTTAAACCTTAATGGAAGTAGGTATCAATTTACTTGCTCTAGACATTCAGCATGTATTTTCTACGACGGCAGCATACCCCTGCCATCCACGTTTCCACCTAAAATCCACGTCGAATCGACGTATCTGTGCCCCATGGGAAAGCGGGAGATCAGGTCAAACGAGGTCAGCGAGACGGGAGGTCGAGGCTCACCCCGAGGCTCTTCCTCGACGCGCGAGGGGTGAGAGTCGATATTCGATCGGACCTGCACCTCATTCCGGGGCTCCAACCTACTGTTACTTGGCATTTTAATGTCTGACGTCGTGAATGATTGATGATGAAGTATTGCACGAATAGATTGGAGAAGAGAAGTGAAGACGAAAGCTCATGAAAAAAATCTCAAGCCCCGGGGTGCAGCAGACAATAGTGGCACAGATGGGGCTCTTGGGACTCCACACCGACCAGAATGAGAAAAAAAGTGGGGGAGTGGGGGGGGGGGGACTGTGGGCGATTGTGGACTACATCCTTGTAGCCCACAATTGTTCTGCTATTGGCGAGTTGGAGAAGCTTAGCAAGCTCCGTGTTATCGAAAACGATTCATCATCAGTGATGAAATCCCCCATTGTTAACTCGTGAAAGTCCTCGTAACGTTCTAAGCGTAACGTTCTAAGCTCTGAATCATTTCCGGCGCCATTAAATGCTTATTATTCTCATTCCTCCGAAATCGAACTGAAAGAAGCCTTACCGATCCTGGGCACAGCGGAACGAGCAACGCGTTAACTCCACTCCGCCGTTGCATTCGAATGAAGCCGAAAATCCGGCGACTCCCGATCCCTCGTCGATCGTGGCCCATCTCGTATGCATTCGGAGGCCTGACGTCGTCGTGGCTAAGGTGAAAAAAATTTTTTTTTGCATAGTTTAGCTAATTTTTGCCTTGTCCCGTAGTTCTTGCGAGGAACGGTACCGAAAGCTTTGAGCAAAGTCGAAGTACAAATCGACACGAATACCACATCTACTTTTTAGAACTGATCAATGATGTCATTTGTGCGTGTAAACCAGACTTTTTGACGCTGGAATACGAACCTCCTTAAGGTCATTCCTTCATCTTGCGCTTAACCTTTAAAGTACCACGTTTTTAAATGCCTCTGGTCCCCTCACAACCCGAATTTAAATGACCTTTTGAACCCCAATCGTGCATATCGTCTCGTGGCGCCGGACTGTCCCCTCCTTGGGCAACGTGGTGCTGGTGGCAGCACCGGTTGGTCTCCTCCACCGGCACGGAAAACAGGTAATTCGCGACGAACAATGTCAAGAAATCCAGTGGCGAAGCGGTTTCTTCCGCTCGTGCGTGCGCGGTCAGCAGGGCGATCCAGTCGCCGCCCTTTCCTGATGCCTCTGACGACGACCCCATCGACCTCATCGACCCCACCTCATCGACCACTGTCTTCGTTGTCCGAGAAATTTCCATCGCGAACAGGTGGCAGCTCATCTGAGTCACTGAGACTGAGATCTAACAATGGAGAACTAAATATCAAGATGTGCCATTAGCATGGCGAATTCAGTCTATAAACAACACCCATGTGCAAAACGTAAATTCCAGCTTCTAGTATTCGAAGAAGCAGGATCAAAGGGGGTCAATTATAGGCGGCGATTCCTAGGGGCTCAGGGGGCTCGAACCCCCCCACACACACACACACACATACAAAATTGGCAGAAGAATAAGGAATACTTGGAGTACTGTCTCTGAGCCCGCCAAAATTTCTCAACAAATCGCCGCTTATGGGGCCAATAATGTTTACATGGAGAGAGAGAGAGAGAGAGAGAGAAGAAAAAAACAGGGGTTCCTTATTATAGAACTGATGGCGCAAGGACATTGAGGCGCCTCTCTAGAACACGAATATTATTTGTTTAAGTTTGGGTTTCCCAAGCACGAACGCAACGGGCCATGTTACACGATGCTTTGTTTGGCGTGGAATGTCCCACATTGGTACTTTAAAGGTTAAACGGAATGCGTTTCTGCATGGAAGGGCCGTACCGTTTTCTGTGTTCCTACGCGCTTGGCATGGTGCACGTGGGTTCTCTCCGGCCTGTAGGGAACGGAAGGCGTTGGTTGTCCCAAATGGCCCTAGAATTTACAAGTTGTGGACCTACTCTTTCAGCTATTGTACCGGCTCAGTTTTCTTGCGCCATGCATCTCCATCATGTAACTTGTATGCCAAGGCCGCAGCCTGTCAAATGAAATAAAGTCTCAATTCGCGTTATCCGGTGGAGCCTATATGTAACTTAGATTCCTCAATGACGGGAACCCGGAAACGAAGATTTTGAGCCCGAGTTAAAGAAAAAGTGTGCCATCGTCATCACCTATGTAGGCCTTACAGTGATTTCATGTAATTCAGTTTGGTTTCAATTTTGATCATCTCCATTTTACAGAAACTGAATTGTTACTAAAATGGCCTCATAAAATCACTTTTCACTTTAGTTAACTGGATAGCCTAGTTTTTATTCTGTTTACTGAAACCAAGGCAGCATTAAACTGCATGATAAACTACAGTTTCAGACCACTTTATTGGACTTAAACAGAAAATACTTTATTTATGCATCTGTACTTGGAATTTCTTGATAAATGAAACTGACATCATGAGAAATCAATCCCAGGATAATGGCCTACACATTTCAGTTCATTCCCTTACCTTGCACCTTGCTGCTTTTTTTTACTAGGTTTGTTCCAGTTCAGTCAGTGTCATTTTCAATTAACTGAATATAAACATGAAACTGAGAAAATGGTTTCATATAGCCAGTTTATTAATAAATTTATCTCTGGTTTCAGATGACTGAAGAGAATCTGAATCTGAGGATAAACTGATGCTGTAACTAAACTGGAGCTGAACAAGCAATGCCTTCCTGGTTCCTATTAACAATTGGTAAGGCCAAAATGGCCAGACTGCATATTGGGTGCACATAGTGTTAATTTCAGTTTTATTAAAATCTTGGCCAATCCGGTTTCTGCAGTTTTTGCTGTTTGAGTAGCATAAAGGAGGCTAAGGTCTCCTTGATATTAGCATGGACTATCTGTTGCAGACATAATGCAAAGTACTTCATGTATCATATGCATTCCTGCATGATGTCCTAGACTGGAAGTTCAAAGCCTTGAATGGCTTCATTTGGGACTCTTGTAGATAAATGCCATATCATTCTCTTATAGATAAATGTCTTATCACTTTCTCTTCTCTCTTCTAAATAAGTGCTTGAAACACTTGAATGAAGGTATTTTCAGAGGCTTTTATGTGTTGGAAATGTTCATGAAGTGCATTTCTCAACTGCAAGATCAGAGCTTTTTCTGCTTGGTGTTATTTGGTGTGATTGGTGATATTTTGCAGTTCATTTTTTTATTTTACCACAACTATATTTTCTATTCTGCATTAACATTGGCCCACATCATGGTCAACTTTTAAATTGACTTATTTCTGTCATGTTTACTCTCTTTCTTTGCTCCTAGGCTTGGTTGAGTGATTTTCCCTATTGAACACATTCCACCATTCAATGAAAATGAGCTCAACTAGCAGGAGACTCCTTCTCTTCTCCAATTCTTCAATGGCTGGTGAAGAATACCTACAATTCGCTTCCTCCTTGATCAACCAATTCAAAGATGGGTCAGTAGAAAATGATACTTTAATATTTAAAAAATGGGTGACCTGTAAGAAGAGTTCATGCCAGAAGTCAGGGAAATAAAAGTTCAAACATTTTCTTTTTTTATAATTTTAAATTGATATTTAAAATGGGTTTCATAAATTGTTGCATCTCATTTTTGAAGATAAAAATGTTTTCCCCGCAGCTTCAAAACTGTGAGATAGATCAACTCATAAATTTACTATATTTATTCCCTTACTAAAACTGTGATCATCACAGATGTTGAAAATGGGGAAAAGTGAAGGAATTTGAAGAAGATGAAGAAGTCAATCAAGTCAGGAAAATTGCCAAATTTCCTGACAGTTTGAGAAACTGGTGAAAACCTATCACTTACCACTGGAGAAAGTGAATTCACTTCCTTCAGTGGTAAGTGATGGGTTTCAACCTTCACCTTCAACATATGGCTATGTTGGGGCATTTTCAAGATCCCATAGTCCCATCTGAAAGCCAAAAGCTAAAACAAGAAAGAAACACATAGTTGAAAATAGCATATGTGAATCACATCCAGCTTATTTTTTGGGCATTCTACAATATTTTTAATTATGATTTTTTTCCTTTCAATCACTCATGGAAGGTCTCAGAATATGCTGCATCATTTATTAATATTAAAAACTGGGGGCCATATGCACTGACCAGGACAAAAAAGGCAACTTGCTTTTGGTATGCTGCTAGCAAGTCTTTCTGCCTAGAGTTAGTTTTCTGTCCTAAAGACAGCTCCTTCAAATATTCAGTTCTTAAGACTGGATCTGTCCAGTTGCTTAAATTTGACATTGGTCAGTAGTTTGTCAAAAAGCATTTGACCATTCAGCCTGGTGAGCTTTATACACAATTGGCCTATGAAATGCTCAGGTCTGTTTGAAGCCATTGGTTGTGTTTGCACCATTTTCTCTGAATGTGTGAATACTTGGATGAGGGAATACTGGGATGGATTCATAAATTTCATGACTTTCCAGTTAGTTGAAATGACTATCAATTTGGTGAGCAATGTAGTTCATGTTTTGATCAGTCATTTAACCCTAGAACTGCCTACTGTTGATAAAATCAACATTGGTGGGCTGCCATGACACTTCTGGCAGTTCCAGGGTTACAATTATTACATGAAGAGAATGTGAGACTTGACTAAGATCATGATAAAAATTTGCACACAGAAAAAATCCTTGTGGTAACATAAGGTATACATGTTTCCATACATCTCATATGCAAAAGTTTGCCATAAAAAATAATCATTTCAATCATAAGATGGTACCAAGGCTGTGACACGACTTCTCCTCTCGGCTCCCATGACTAACTTTCATCTGCAGTCAACTTTCCTGAAGTGAAATGTCATCCTCAAAAGGAGGCTCATGAGAAAATCTGCAATGGTAAATGAAAAGAGAAGAGAAGAAACTAAACATATCAGCCAGGACAGATCATCTTGGGTCCATTTAGGCACTTCCACATTGATGCTTCCATGCTTGTACCAGTAGTCACCCATCGCTGAATCCTTTTTGCTCCATCTTCCTTAGATGGGGAATGTCCAAGGCTCTTTTCATCCCATATGCATTGAGGACTCATGAAGACTATACAGAAAAAGTGAAGAAGGCCTTTCATCCCTTTGGTAATGAATTGCATTTAGCACAACACCCATAATTCCACTGTGTTTATAATTCTTTAAATTAAAAATTTTTTTTCCCTATTTGATGATTAGATATTGTGAGTGTCTTTCCTATCATTTTGCCCAGGGATCGAAATTGAGGGGATCCACAAGGCCGAAGATCCAGTCGCAGCAGTGCGAAGCGCCAAGGCCATCTTTGTGGGAGGGGGGAACACCTTCCAGCTCCTCAAAGGCCTCTACGATCATAAACTCATCGATCCCATCAGGAAATCTGTCTTGCAGGTCATCAACTTTTCCTATTCTCTGTCTGCCAAGGGCATTCTTGTGTTGCATTGATGCCTGGAAAAATATTTGTCCTACTATGTGGCATTGTTTCTGGAAAGGTCTGTAAACGATGAGGTGTCAAGCAACTCCTATTATGCTGCTATGGTAGAAAGTCCTTAGGGTCCCCTATAATTTCCCAAAACTGTCGAGATAGACGGCAGAATCCCCAGTCAGGTGTAAACAGCCATCAAGGTGTACTGGCGGGGAAAGCCAAAACCTGGAGAGCAGGAAATTATTTCCCAGCGTTTGCCGGTCCTCTACATAGTGCACAGCAACATGCATTCCAAGTGATATCTAGCGGCCACTCGTGTCTCGAGGCACTTCGTTTTGGGAGGGGTCACTCGACCTTTCCTACAGGCCTTGGCTTATGCGTCTAGGCATGGGTCATGCCTCGACGGCAGAAGCCTTCGACTTGTTGGTGGCCGTTTTGTAGAACTTCAGTACGTAACTGTTGTGAGAATGAGCGGAACTCCTTAACCCTTTGAACTCTAGTTTCCATACCCGTATCCACCCCCTTGGGCGATTTTTCGCAAAATCGGTTCTTTCGCTCTGATACAGTATAAAGACATTTATTCGAAGACGATGTAAGCCCGACGATGATCGGTGGAGCCGTTTCCTGGCAACGCCGACGGGTTCAAATGGTTAATTGATTTGATTAGCACAATATGCTTCATTAACGCTAAAACAACCGAGTCCGGTAACTTCGTTCTCCAGTTGTAGTTTTTACTTCAGAAAGGAAGTTGTCTTATGCACCGATATCTTTTTCGTCCGGACATACATAATAGTTTTGCCGATTGAACCTTCAAACCCACCCCAGTCTTGTTTGACAGAATACGAGGTAAGGTAGATCTGGACATCGCACCCAAAAATTTAATAGAGATGGCATTCGTGTATATACCTCGACACCGTATCCTCATCCGTTTATACACAAGCGCAATATCCCTGTTAAATTGTTGGCTTCCGGACCGAATGGGCAAAGCCACACTCGAGAAAGACTCCCCACCGTCGACGTCGACACGCGATTCGATGACCGATGAGAGCACGACGCGTCTCCTCCCCTAGGAAGGAGTGCCCTACGTGGGGTGGAGCGCGGGGTCCAACGTGGCGACGGCGAGCATCTGCACGACGAACGACATGCCGATCGTCCACCCGCCCAGCTTCCACGCCCTCGCCCTGGTGCCGTTCAATATCAACCCGCACTTCGTGGACGCCGACCCCAACTCGACGCACATGGGGGTGAGTGGGCTTGCCCCGACTGGTTCGTGCGGGCGGTGTTCGGCAAAGTAAGGCGTTAAGCGGCTGGTTGCATATATTATTACGTGCGGGCTTATCCGCAGCTGAAAGTATTCTTTTCTGGACCTGGAAAAGTGTGGGTCTTGGGATGCTGCTTTATGTTGTGTATTGACCAGCTTCCATATACAGTAGGAAAAACAAGCCCCTGTAGAGGGAGTAGATGGTAGATGCTGACCCCGTTTTTATTGGACTCCGATTATTTTTTACCTGCATATCCATGAGATAACTTCTACGTGTTCATTCTTTATTCGACGCCATTTAGCTGCTTGGGTTTTTCTTAAGACTATGGTCCCGATGAAAATTGGGACTGTTCTTTTTCTGCGACTTTCGCAGATCTTACGATCATGCGGTTGCATGATGATGTCGGCGAAGGAGAGCGTGCTGGCTCCTCCGAAGCGAAGGGTCCCCCTAAGCCGACGAATCCCAGGCCAGGAGCCTCCCGGAGACTTACTGATATGTCGTGAAGCCGTGCGCGAGAGTCAAAGATAGGGAGAAGAGGGGCGAGTGGGAGACTCAACGTTAAGGCAGTCGTATGACTGGTGGTCGTCATTGCTGGTCGAAGAGCTGGCTCAGTCTATTGGGCCTTGAAAAGGTGTTATTAAAAAAATAATTGATGCGTAAGTGAAATTTATCCGTTGCTCCGCCGCTTACGAGGTGCGTGGAAGGGTAGAGCGGCTTTCTGTCCTCCCGGACTCGATTCGTGTTGGCTCAAGTGATCGGGATCCAAGAACTCAAAATGATTACAATTGTGCTCAAGGTGCTCATGTATGCGCCCACAAGTCGGTTACGGCTTAGTACTAGCTTTCGTCGCGGTTTTTTTTGTACACAGGATTGTGGGAGAAATTTTTACACACTTTACAGGGTTGTTTGCCTGACGTTGCCGTCCGCTCCCCTTTCTCAGAGTAACCCATATTAAGTCACGAGATATCTGAAGCTTTCAACTGATGATAGCACCGATTTTACTTCCGTAAATTAGCAAGAGACCAGTTGACCCCTTGTGCTTTCTTCAGTTCATTTTCTGGCACTTATCTCCTGAAGAAGCTGCTGACCCTTTAGAGCTTTAGAGCGTGCAAAGTCGAGATGGAGCATTCAAGACCTTTCCTTTGTGCAGGAGACGAGGGAGCAGCGGATCGAGCAATACCACGAAATCGAGGGGATGCCGCCGGTGCTCGCACTGAGGGAAGGATCCTTCCTCGAAGTCCACGACGACTCCGCCTTTCTGCGTGGACGCTCGGGTGCCAAACTGTTTCGCACGTAAGACACATGCTGTTTCATGTAATCCGCCTTGCATGTACAGTGAGTTCCAGGCCATCTTCAGATCACTGAAATTTTTCGGGGACATGGGTGGAATCGGTCGGTGTTCGAGTGGAACGTTTTAGTGCAAGTTGGCGAACGATACCAGACCAGTTTTGGTACCATCGAGAGGTTTTGATTCATCGCCAGCTGTTGCCTTGGAGGGGGGAGTTCTCATGGTAGGTCAGTCAAAAAGCCGGGATTTCACTTCTCTCACCCTGGCATCATTGACAATCATTGACAACCAAATTTTGAATCATTGCAGTCTCTGTAGGATGTTTACGAAGATTTGTATGCGTTACCAGTGTAATTAGGAAATGAAGTCACTTCGACTGTTATAACCAGTGCGTTAACTTTCAATTTTGGATGAAGTGACCTCAAGGCAGTGATAGGCAGACTGCAACTGGAATTTGAACTATTTCTTGAGCGGCCGTTAATAAGGGTATTCTTCGCATTGCCGAAATGGCAGATCTGTTGCAGTCCTGTGTTTTACGATTTCGTTTACTTTTTTTTTTCCCAACCTCTTTTAGGTTTTCTCAGCTTAGAAGTCATTTTGGTATTGCACTTTTCAAGCATCCTCAAATTTGACCAAATTCATCATATGTTCTTTTCTTCACCTCTTGTAGAGGGAAGCCAGTAGAAGCATTTGAACCAGAGGCGAACCTGAGTTTCCTCCTGGAGTCATCATGAATCCTGGACCACTCCCTCATGAGAAGATGGACTTGGTGGACCAAAAGAATTTTGCTTTATTGCAGACGGAACAAAAACAATGCAGAAATCTTGATTTGCCAAAAAAAATGGCCAATGATTTGTCCCACAATCCCCTTCCAGATTCCTTTCCTTTCTGTCTGAGACAGAAGAATACTTCATGCAGCTATGTCTGTGCGATCAATTTCTGCTGCGCAACACCTCCTTTTCACATAATTCCACCTGCTACTGTGTGCCATTCTCCTCTGTGCAAGCAGCATGGAGGTAGGCAAGTAATGGGGGTCAACAGGCAACCTGGGAAGGGCTTGAATCTCACGATTTTTTACCTTCTAAAAAATATTCCAAGTGTAAACACAGGATCTAGAACAAAAAAAAAGGATTGAATTGGAAGCAACCAGTACCTTGTAGTGCCAGGACAAGGGAAAGACAATATGAGGGGCAATTCCATGACAAAAAGATGATATGAGGAAAGAGAATGGAGAAATGAATAGAAGTTTACAAGCTCCCAAACCCACACCTAAGAGTGTCATATTGCCATCCCAGCTATAAGAAGGCACCACACACTTTGCCTCTCCTTTTCTCCACACAACAGACTGTGCAGTTTCAAGAACCCAGCGCATTCTACAGAATAACTTGCCGTTGGGTGTATGGGGCTTCACTTAAGGGATTGAAGTATGGCAATAAGTCACAAGGACATGACAGCAGTGTAATGAGGGCCAAATCTTGTTGAGTAATACTGACAAAAAGATCTCTGAATGAATGTCATATTCCCAGTCAAATACAAGGTCAATATTGATCCCTCAGTTAGGTGGGATGGAAGGCAGATGAGCCAACCTTCTCTTGGACACTTCTTGTTCTCTGTTTTGACATATGAATAGAAAACCTGATCATGGACCTGCTTCCCAGGAGGTGAAGATTCCTGCATAAACAAGTCTCCACAAACCCTTGCAAATTTCGCTTTCCTACTTTCGAGCAACAATTCACGACACATGCCACTGGAAGGAGTTAAGTCTGGGGGGCAGCTTCAATTGTGTTGACCGTTGAGACTTTGATCCCTTGTCCCTTCTCCTGGGGCAGAGGAGAAGGAGTGTCTGATGTCTTCTCTGGAAGCGTCCCGTTCCCAATGAAGTCGGTGGAAGACGCCTCTCGATCGACGGCCACACCCTCACAGGGAGAGGGAGTAGGGCTTTCTCTATCGAGAATCCCCTTTTGCTTTGACCCTTCCAGGAGTTTCTCATCGCCAGAGCCATTGAGCGGCTCCACAAAAGAGAGGGCCTTTGTTGGAACCAATTCTATCTCTTTGCACTTGGTTTCTCCAACTCCAGCCATTCCTGGAAATCAGGCATTTCATCATAAAAAATGTGACTCTTGTAAATTAGGAAAAATTTTAATTTTTTTTTCCAGGTAGTTCCATCATGTCTAACTACCATACCTTTGGGGAAAAGTGCTTCAGAGCTGGGGATATCATTCTGTTGAAGAGAAACTTCAGGGGATGCAGAGGAAGGGGCAGTTTTGTCACCTCCTGGGGTAGGGCAGCTGGTGCTCAAACTCCCACCATTTCCACTGCCACTTCCTCCTCCATCCACAGATTTCTCCATGCTACACCCAGTTGGGGCCACTGTAGTGGATGCTGTAGCACTAGAAGGGGGCTTCATTGCTGACCCCATGTGCTGATGGGGCCGCTGAATTGGGGGTGGGAATCGAGGAGCAGCCATTCCATTGGCATTAGATGAGCCAATAGTAGGTGGAGTTGATGTGCTGAGAGGAATCACACCAGATCCGGAGAGGATCATGTGATTGCGACCACCTCCGCTACCACACTAGCAAAAAAAAAGGTACAAGTTAACTGCATACATGCAACTGATACAATTCAGACTTGGACTATGAAGATGGGATTCTAAGGAAAAAAAACAGGATAGCTGAAGGTTCTTTCTGGAATTGTTCCTAATTCTCAAGCATTTCCAAAAAGAACACAAATCCATGGCAATAGTACTTTTTGTCATTCAATCTTCATGAGATAAAACTCTTCAGTATTTCAATTATTTTCAACCCCACTTTCCACAAGAAGCTGTTCAATTTCATCAATGCATCCTGCTGTTTCATTCCAATCATCCTTATCAGAAATTTCAATTAGCCCTTTCATATCCTGTTCACTTTACCACAACAGTGTTAGCAATAGAGAACAGGCTATTCCAATCCTTGAGTTAAGGATAGTCCTTAAAATGGCTGCCACTGGATGAACACAGACATGTATTACAGGTGACAAAGGCGCGAAACCCAATAAACAGAAATAAATTTTTTCAGCAAATCTATCACTCTTTTGATCAGCGTGTCCTCAGAGCTAGAATTTATTGATAAAAGAGACAAGAACAGACAAATTAACATTTTCTTGGGCAGATCAGAGCCAAGATAGCAAGTGCTTCATCACCATTATAGCCTAAATGACAGGCACTGGAATATTATTGCTTGAATGAAGTAGTCAAGTGTTTCTAATGATTGTGACTGCTATTAGATGACAATGCTTCTTGAGGAAGGACACTGCTTCCTGAGAAAAACCTGCTGCTTCACAAAAATGTAAGATAATCAACTTTCTAGGCAGCTGTTCCTTTGTGGGTGCATTTAACACAAAAACCTCCCTGAAAAATGAACTGTGGTGATCAAGATTCAGAATGGGGCTTGCATTTTGATCAATTAAGTGACATAACATTCCCCTCTTCAGTGTCAGAAGACCAACTTCTGGAATGACTTGGCCCAGTTAGTTTCTTTTTGCACACTATGTGCAGAAGGGTAGATGTATGACAGGGTAAGATCACCATAAGCAGACCCTAAAAGTTGGTAAATGGCAATTGTGAGCTCAGCATCATTTTAAAAGACACTTTGCATTACATTACTGAAACAAACCAACCATCTTCTATAAAGGGAAAAATATTTTACTGTGGGATGAAAATTATGAAAATTTTCACCATCTCCATCTGTCTGAAGAAAATTACTTCCTCCTAACAGACCTACAGAAAATGCAAAACTCACATGCCCAAAAGAACTCCCATAAGAAGAATGAGTCTGGCCAAACGTATTCAGCTTGTTGCTTCTGTGATTCCCACCACTACCACTGTTTCCTCCAGTCATCAACTTTCCACCATGCATTCCTGCCAAAAAAAAAAAGAGATTGTCATTATTTCAATTTCCATCAAAGCTACTATCTAGGCTACTTTCCTCTTGTTTCAGATGCATCAATTGGTCTGACTGCTTCTGGCCAATTTAAAAAATCGAAACAACTGCTCCAAGATTTGAAAGTCATCAATGAGCAGCTGCTTACCAAGAAAAAATACATATCAGGGAATTGCTGAGTCTTTCAAAGAACCAAAAGCTGAAGTTTGAAGCTTGCAGTAAGTTATTGTCTACTCTGCCATCATACCCATGCAGTCATGCCCACTGCCTCTGCAATCAATCTTAAGACATCTACATGTTGCAACCATTGCAACAGTCAAAGTTTGCTATGGGTAGTAGCAGAGCAGATGCATGATCACATGCAGTTGTGGTAAGCTACACAATGGTCAGGGAAGATTATGTACCAGGTACTATAATACTCCATGACTCCTTCACAATGTTGTGAACAGGTTCCATTGTGAAATGTCAAAATATTCTGAATGATAATAATACCAATTTGTGTTAAAGATTTATCAACATCCAGCCCATTTGGCTTCCAGAAAGGTAAAGATGAAGGTGGCAGCAGCCGGGATTCACAATAACTTATATGGTAGTTACACACAGGATTTGCAATCAGTATGCAAGGTGCTTTGCATTCTGGTGCAGTGCAAACTTTACATAAATGGCAGATGAGGTTTCTCAGAGGTGTACAGCAGCCTTTAATGGGAGGTATTTCATAAAATGAAGATCTCCATATAAGCCCTTATCTTGCAAAAGAAACAAAATGGGTCAACTGGTCAACATATCATACTAAAGCCTCTCCGGCAACTGTTAAGAACTGTTAACATCAACTGTTAAGAAGTGGGCTTCGTTGCTTCATTACATACAGGGTCAAATATCTAAAATAAAGTAATTCAAGAAAGGCAGAAAAGCAATTTTTGAAGTCCCACCTCAAAAGATGTCCTTGTGGAGTAAGTTTGAATATTGTATGCATGCTTGAAGAGTCAGACATTGGGGTTCATGTTATATACAGTCATGATATATGAATATATAATAGGTTATACAATAATAAAAAATACTCCATGCTGGATTGACTCACCAGATGAAGGAAAATATGGAGAGAAGGTATCCAAGTCCATAGGATCATTTGGAGTAGGTTTGTACAAAAGCCCCGAGGACAGGTTAAGGCCTGTCCCACGAAATTGGTTGTTAAGGTTCATGGGGCCCTGGAAAGCCATAATCCATATCACATTAACAACTTTTCAGGGAAAAGCAAAATGGTATATAGCAGAACTTAGAAAAGTGAGCTCACCTGATTCCCACTTAGGTTTGGGATTGACGTGCCAAACCCTTGAAGTCCAAAAGGAGTAGGAGGTCCAGAGGTCTGGGCCTGATGATAAAACCCAGTCTGGCCTGTTGTTGGAGGTACAGGGGGAGGGGCAGTGAAGGGAGGTCCTCCTGCTCCTCCATAGAAACTGGATGCAGGCCCTGATGGTTGATGAATTCGTGGAGTGGGTGCTCCACCCATCTGTGCCCCTCCTATCATTCCAGGATCATAGAAATATAGAGGAGCTGGTCTCCCACTTGTCTTGGAAGCACCACCTGCTCCTGTTCCCAGAAGGAGAGGGCTTTGAGATGTTGGGGGATGAGATGGAGGGGCACCACCACCAGCTCCATGTCCCCCAGGATGAGAAGAGAATGCTGTAGCCAGGCGATAAATATCTGTTGGGTGTGAAGTGGGCGGGGCTTGGAGGAATGCCGGAGGAGGTGCAAACCCACTGGTGCCAGAACCAGGCCTACCACCTCCACCCAGAACCTATGGTAGCATAATGAAAATCTCCATAAAGTACAATTTATTATACATGGACATAGTGTTACCTAAAAAATAACTGGAGGGCTACTATCATACTGACCAACAACTACTGAGTGAGACTTCAAAAGAATAAAATAAAAAATAAAAAAGGCTTTCCATCAATTTCTTTATTTATGAAGGGTGAGACAGAATCCACTGAAAAGCAATTCATTTAAATATTCAATGTCTCTGGCAAAATCAGGGACTTGAAACATTCAATACTACCTTTACAATTTTGATAATGGCACCAAATGTGACTGGCATTTGTTGATAGAACTGTCAAACTACTTTTGCAGCAGATCCCACAGATTCTGAAGCTGGTTTTTTTTGCAAATCATTTACTTGGCTGGATTGCTCTCCAAAACACTTGATCAAAATGGTGGAAATCAAAATTGTTTGGTGGCTTCATTTCAGGTTCAATCATGTCAGGTATGTTTTGATGCAAGACAGCAATGGCTGCAGGAGACCAATGGAGTATGGCACCATTCTGCTTTAAGACAACTCAATAGCCAGGGAAGATATCAAATCCCAGGGAGTCAGAAATGTAGTTACAAAAACACGTCTGATTTATTACCTTGTTATTTTGTCATTCATAGATCACATCAGATATAAATTCCAGGAACACCATCCACCAGAATCTATGGGGGCCTCAGATACCAGTGACCAGTGGTCATCACATTTATTGCACTTTTTAAAACTGACTTGAATAACAGCATCTAAAAAGGTGAAACTAACATAGTTATGTTTCAATACCATATCAAAATGGATATGTGATCAAGTAAACCATGATGCCTGTTATGACACATGGATATATCAGTATGGACAAAGTTCATATCGTACACCAGTGCATCAGTAGGGAATAACAGTAATTACTTGAATTTAAAATACCTGACTATCCAGAGGGAAGTGTTGAAACATGCTGGCTGTCTGTTGAGAAGCAGGAGTGTTGAATAATGGCATAGCAGGAGGAGATGGAATAGCAGAAAGGCCTCCAAATGCATGACCAGTTCCACTCATCACCTATTCACAAGCACCAAGAAAGAAAACATGAAAATCTGCTACTTTAACATGAACACAAGCAATACACATTAGGGGTACAAGAAAAGGGTAATTTCCTCAATTTGTGCAGCATGGTAAGTATATTTCTGAATCTGTAACTGATGACAATGACTCTATTGCAATTGGCATTCACAACATCAAGTGATCTGGGGAATGTCAAATTCTTCTTCTGCAGATTTCTTTATTTTCCAAATTTTCAGGAGGGGTGAATAACAACAATATTCCCAGTAATCCTATCCATAAAAAAAAAATATTTTTACAGAAACTATAGGTGTATATCATAAAATTACTTCTCAAACTATCACCAAATCATGTACAACTTGGGGAGGCTCACCTGGAACCCAAGAGACGCTGGTCCACTTGGTATGCCTGGACCTGTCTGTGGGTGGAAGCCATGAGAAGCAGAGGCCAGTGATCCTAGGCCAGTGGGAGAACCTGAAGCATTTGGTCCAATTAATGCACCTGGAGCCATGGGATAAGGAGACTTGGCTTGAACTGAGTGCAACTGGGTTGGTTTCACTTTGCAGACGTTGGTCAAGGTAGGAACCACACTTGATGTAGGAATGATGGTGTGATCACTTCCACTACTTGTATGTGACATGTTTGCCATTACAGGACCTGATCCAGACAAAGAGCTGGAGTCTCCCGAAGTTGACACTGAGTAAATGTCCCTGCAATAAAAGATGGAAAATGAGCCTTTTGAAAGTGAAGGGTTGTGTCGGAAAGAAAGCTTTTTCTTGTCAGCCAGACAGCCCAGCAACACACTGACCTTACCTTCTGCTCACAACTTGTTTTGATGCAAACTGGTTTCACCTTGCCATTAACAGCCCAATTATATGGCATAAAAACCAACCAACCAACCAAGTTCCAGTCTTTATCAGCACTTTGAGAAATAGGAGGCTATTAGTACTCCCTAGAGAAGATGATGATTTGGAATTCTACAATAGTTTCCTCCTTCTCTACAGGGAATGTCAAAGCTACAGCTTTCTAACAAAAAGAAAATCTAACTTGTCTCATGAATTGTGCTGTTCATCCTTGTGAAGTTTGGAATTCTCAAAGGGATATTCCTCCTGCTCTTGGAATCACTTTTTCATGTATTCCATTACTTCCTTTTTAATATTGATGTCAATATCAAAAGGCCATGAGATACTCACACTCCTAATTCAATTTCATGTCCACCTATATTCACTTCCACATGCAGTAATCCACAACATCATATGTATAGCTCATAACATCAACTATGCCTACCAACTTTGCTTCATGAATTACATTGAATGTCTCTCCTGGCATGTGACTTGGCCACACTATCCCCATTCTCAAAGAAAACTAAAAAAAAAAGTGTTATTTCATACATGAAAATATTACTTAGTTTGGTACACTTATCTACACTATGCATTAGTACACTATGCACATACAGTATGTCTTTAGTTACACCTGTGACAACATGAGGGATTATGGTCTGTCTGGCTTTAGCACAAAACTAAGTTCTCATTATGAGAAAGTTTTATAAACAAAGTGAGACCCAAGAGAAACAGTGAATATGGAGAATATGTATGGGATGGAAATGAAAGAGATCAGTTCAGAGTCAGTACCTGTGACCGTGACCAACATAGCTGTTTGCAGATGTGGATTCAATTGAGAGGCTGGTGTCTCCTTCCATAGGAGCACCAAAAGAAGCTGAGCTGGAGTCTTCAAATGGTCGAGGCTGCAAAGGTGGGGGTGCTGTGGAGAAGGAGACTGATGGGGATGAAGATGGGATTTCTTCCACTCCTGATGATGGTCCGGATGAAAGGATGCCAGGTGTTGGAACAGGCTGCTCCATCACACTGGATGAGGTCTCCCAAACCTACATTACACAAACATTTTGTCCATCAAATTAAATCATCTTATTTGTCACTTCTCTCCTGCTCTCATGGTTCATGGGTTCTACATCAGATAAATATTTTACTTTCACTGTCATTCAGAGGATTGACAGAATGATAATTCATCATAATGAATGCTTAATTGCATTTGAGAAGATTGCACTTCTAGATGCTGAACCATGCAAATAGAGGTATGAGCTGCTCACCTTCTTCACAGAGGCAATTCTCTGATTGAGGTCAGCTGTAGAGGGAGAGTAGGGGGATGATGGGCCCATTTGCATAGAACGAGGAAGAGATGCCCCTGAAATAGATGACCCTTTAGAAGTTTTATCTTCACTTGTCAATGATGTGGATACACCAGAATTCAGTGAGTCTAAGTCTGAAGGGTAGTAATTCAGCTTCACCCCTGAAACATCCTCTGCCTGCATTGGGAAAATGGCAAATTTCCATTCATTATTGAAGGAATGCATATAGCAGATAGCAATACCACTTGGGGCTAGGAGTATATTCTATGAGATCCACAGAATGACCTTCCCTACCTTTGAGAAGGACAAAGTATGATGCATTGGACCAGACTTCTTTAGATCATCTGAGGTTTTCATAGAATCATCCATGTCAATCCTTTCAGTCACAGATTTCCCAGAGCTCAGGACTCCGAACTTGTCTTCCACTTTCCCTTTCCCAAATACAGAAGGAACATCTGGGGTGAGGGATCGTAACTTGGTGTTTTCAAAGATGATGGTTGGCATGGGAGTGTTGGTGCCATCAAGAGTAGATTTCTCAGGCAGATCCATGGCTTCACTGCTCCCATGTGAAGGGCCTTGAGGAGCTCGCATTGTTTGAGTTATTGGAATAGGCTTCTCCCAAGCATTCACAGGAGGTGGTGGAGCTGGAGCAGAGCTCACTGCATCTAGGAAGAACACTTCCTCAATAAAAGGATCAGTCCTACTGCTGAATGAGAATATTACGGAAAAACGGCTTCTATGACACCCCACCTGAGCTTTCCTGAAGGAAAGTATCAAAACTTCTGTTAGTGAAACACATGCTTGAAATTTCCCCACATCAAAAGAACATCAAAGGTGAGGTTTCACTGTTCACTCTGGCACACTTTATCCCCCCTTTCTCAGCCACAAATAAGCTGGAATGGGCCTACTTAGTGTGCCACTTGTGTTATACTTACAGCTGGCCAAAACAAGAACATTCAAGGCTAGCAAGAAAAAGTTAGAATTTCTTACTTAAGAAATAACTGCTCCTTAAGTACTTATTCAGAATATAATTAATCATGAAATAGACCAGAGAGATATTACCAAAGATTTACATTTTCTCAAAATTATTGACTGTATTGTGAATTTACCTATTTTGTCTGGGAAATGCAATGGTAACCAAGTGGAGTAATTGATTTCAATTCCTAATTACAAGGGTTCCTTCTTCACTTATGCATCTTCCATCTTAGCAGGGTCTTTTGCTAGTGATATATTTTAGATTGTCAAATTTTGGCATAGAATGGCCATGACATTTCTGCAGATGGAGGGTAATAATTAGTAGAAAATTAGAAAGCAATAAGTGAATTCTTAGGGGAGAGTGCTGAGCCAGCAGGGTGGTTTTTGAGTTGGTTTGCTTCATCCAAACAGTTGTGGGATTGCCAAATATGATATGAAAAAAATATTCTGATGGGGCTTGGGGATAAAAATAATTTTGCATCAAATTTGGTACTCCCATGACTCAAACTCAAAATGAAAAAATCTGCTGTTTCTTTAATGGAGGCAAAAAAAACTAATAAGAATATGTAACTCCAGCAATAAGCCTTATAATTTAACAAAATTTTCATTGGAATATTCTGAGAGTTGACACCACATAAAAAAAAGAGGGTAGCTACAACACAGAAAAAAGTCCAATAACTTTTTTGAATACATCGCATCATCAATGGTTGTCTAAATGAGAGTAAAAAAAATAAGATAAGTCCACCAACAAGACAATTTCTGCCTGGCTCTTTTATCTTGACAGAGGCAATATTCAAATATTTTGTCTTCCCATGGCCAGCTACAGATAGGTCTACCACATATTTGTCTGGCATGGCCTATATCTCTAAATGGAAATCACCCACAAGGGTGATTTCCATTTTTACTTGACAGGATGAAAACAAACTCACCCTTTACTGGAAATGTATTGAGAGTGGGTTCAGGAGAGTTGCTTGCATCACCATCAAGTTTGTCTGAGGAGCCTGAATTTGTTCCTTGAATTCCTGGGCGATTCTGGCTGCTCCGTGTCGTCTCCCTTTGCTTCATGAGGCGAGGTGGGAGTCGGTTCTGACGAGATTGAGCAAACTTTTTCTTGTCCTACATAAATAAATAAATAAAAATAAAGATTTGCCATGGCACCATTGTACCTGACTGTCAGGTGGTACACCATTGCAATTTGGCATCATTTATGCTAAAAACAGGCCCCAAAGGCTGTATATATTAGAAATTAGGTCTTACTCACCCTTTTCACAGCAAGCTACCCTCATTTAATGGCTGGAAAAGCACTCAGCAGATTCAAATGTACCATTTCTGATCAACATTAGCGATCTCAACAGCATTTCAAGTTTCTATGTTTGAATAATATGAAAGCACTCTTTGTCCCAAGACAAAGAGTGCTACTAATCCAATAATGTATATGTGAAGTGGCAATAATGGACAGACCTTATCTGCTGCATCTTTCCGAGATTTCTTGCCATCTGTTGGAGACCCTCCAGCAGCTGCTTGAGTTTCTTGCAATTGCTTTTGCCTCTCTTTTGCAGACCGACGAGATAAAACTTCCTGAAAGTCATCTGAGCCGCCAAATTCCTCAGACACTTGAGGCTGATCATCCACTATTACAACACCTAAAAAAAAAACAACAAAACCAAATGCTAGTTATCCGATTTAAAAAATCCTATTGGAGCACTTTTCCATCCCATGGAAGCCTATATATATATTTTTTAAAGACCTTGCTCAGTTTCCATGAACCACTTCATTCATGCAAATCATCAATGTCATGCAATTTGAAATCCAGGCACTTTCAACTTAGATGGACAGTATTTTTATTTCTAAATTACCAGTAGCAAACCAAAAAAAAAAACAAATGTAACATTAAATTTTGGTTAGCTTTTTTTGGCTACACATTATTCTCATGATAAAGCAAGCACTGCGTGAATGTGAATAATTGGATCTCAGTGTTCTATGTAAGCTAGAGCTGAGTCAAAAAGTTCTGCATAAAACTTCACAAAAAATTCAAATAGTTAATTTATGAACCCAACTTCCAAGTCTCAGGCTTTCATCTCTTCTTGAGACTGAAGTCACAGAAGATAACATATTAAGTGAATCATGACCAAGAATCAGATATTATTATTGAACTAATGGATGAAAAACCCTACCCCCCCAACAATTTCACTTCCTAATGGAGTTCACTTCATTTAGCTCCTAACAGTCTCACATCTTCCATGTCCTTCTATAAGAATGTAAAAAAAAAAAGAAAATTTCCAGAAAACTGATTCTTCACTAAATACCCCCCATATAAAACTTACAAGGGTAATAAAAGTGAGGAGCTGACTGCCAGATGTACAGGATGTTGATACTAATTCTCAGAGTGACACCAAGTTATTTTTCAGGGTTGTATTTGTAACTATGTATCAATTTTCATTTCAATATAAGCATTCAGATGCACTGTCCCAAAATGCTGCCAAAAAATGGCACACAAGCAGTTCTTGAACTAAAAAAAAAAAAACAAAAAAAAAACCAGAAACTTTAATGCTGAAATTCTTCCACACATAAAGAAGCAAGAATCAAGCTGGACTGTGTCCATATAAAGCAAGGAAACATTTTTAAGCATGAGAATATAAATTGCCTGTGAAGACATTGGGCATGCAAAAGTATCATCATGCCATCTCTCATAATAGATCCTCATTCAGTGCACCTTTTCCTGATGAAACTCTCACTGCACAAAAGCCTAACTCTCACTGCACAAAAGCCTAAGAGAAAATAATCTCCATGTCACTAATATTAAACCCTTGATTACAGAGAAGGTCCATTTGTTTAAGATGGCAAATTGGACCCAAATTCATGAACATGTCTGCTAAAATCTACAACAAAGCAGTCCTTCAGAGCATAAAAGATAACTATCTTTGGCACTTTCATAACTATTTGCCCTATGAGACTCTTGAGATGTTCTAATATTTTGATCAAGCTACACTAATATAATTTTCCAAAAAGCCAGCCCTTATACTGAATTTCATGTTGTTCATCATCCTTGTGTTGTAGCAGAGGTTAAAAGCCTTGTTAGGAAAAATTCTGGAAGTAGAGCAGAGGTACTAATTTCTTCAAATTCCCCAGATAAAAAATCTGCATCAATGTTACTATTAGTGGTTTTTGGGAGCAGAGACTCTCATTAGAATGCTGGAAGGCACAAGGGAAAATGAAAAGCTGATTTCTTTCATAAAAATGATTATGATCTTCAAAAATTAGCAATTTACTATAGGCATAACTCTTGCTTCTGGCCATATGACATCTGTGAAGCAAGTATAACAAAAGCAAGAAGTGCTTCTTGGAAAGGCAAAACTCAGTATGCTTCTGAATGTAAGTCCACACTATACTTTGTCTGAAGTAGTAATACAGAATTTTCAGTGTATTGCAATCTCTGCTAGTTCACTAAAACCTCCAATAGCTATCTACGAACTTGTCAGAATATAAGGTCTACAAGCACATGAAATACTTAAAGTTTATAAGTCTGACCATGTTTTCTCTCATTTGATCTCTTCCTTGGACTAGAAAATAGTAGCGAGGTGAATAACCTCAGCAACTTTTTGGCGATTATGCACACTACTACAAAATAGAAAAAATTTTCTGTTCCAGAAATAAAACAATAGAGGTTACAAGACTGGCCGATATTAAGAACTGGTTTCTGGCACCTGTTTTCTTTTTAAATAATAATATGGGATGCAACTAACTTGCAATATTATTGAGATCAATGCCTTCAAGAGCATTTCCCTTCTTCTCCTTGCTTGTTCCATCGGAGCCTGAAACATTGCTGGAAGCATTCTTTGGTGTAGGGCTAGAAGAGACTTCCTTCTTCAGGCCAGATCCTCTCTTGTCATTGCCACTACTCTCCTTCCCCTTCCCTGACATCTCCTTACTTGTCTTCCCATTCAAAGGAGGTTGGGGGGCTGAAATGCCCCCCTTTCCCCCGTTTTTTTGGTCCTTATGACCTCCTTTATTTTGCCAGTTGGAATTTCCCCATTTTCCTCCTCCACCAGATCTCCCAGGGCGCTGACTGCTGAAGCTTTTGCGGCTTTGTCCTCGAGAACCAGAGCCACTGCCTCCATCTCCGTCTTCCTTAGGATGGTCACCTTCTTTACCTCTCTTTTCAGTTGTAGTGCTACCTTCAGATGCAGTTTCCCAGTCCTCATTCTCATTATTTGCTTCAAGAGATGAACGACTCTGAGATGGTGGATAAGCACTTCGAGCTCCCCTTCCTCTCCCAGTGCTACGGGGAACTCGTCGAAAATCATCCTTTTTGCGAAACCTCGGTGGAACTGAATTCACGTCAAAGGAGCGTGCCTTGCGGGGTGATTGATTCTTGTGGTCATCTTGAGAATGAGAGGAAGTCTTGGCTGAGACTTCTCCCTCTGAAGTTTCTGGCTTTCCCCTATCTTCCTTCACAGACTGCTTTCTGTATGGGGGTCCCGCATCCCCATGTCCATCTTGGCCTCTCATGCTCTCACCACTATCTCTATCTCTACATTCATCAGGCTTTCTACTCCATGCCGAATGAAATGGTTTCATGGATTGTGGTGGGCCATAAACACTGACATCTAACTTCTTTGCCATTCCTCTTCCACCACGTGAGCTCCACCCTCCACGCCCTCTTCGGGATGGTTCTCCACGTGGAGAGAAGCCATTGCTATTTGAACTTCCCTTTGCACCTGACCGAATGGGCGATGGATTGACTTCCCCACCCCCTGCCTTCCTGGAAGCTCCTTCCCCAGACTTCATTGGCTTTTTGTCAGGTTCATTCTGATTACCAAAAGCTGACTCCTTTTCTTGCTCATGTTTCTCTGTGAAATTCAGATCCTTTGTTTGGCCCCCACCTGGCCACTCGCCTCTAGCACTGTGGCCCCTAGAGCCTGATGGAAAGCGTCCTCTTCTCCCACCATAATCCCCACTGCTTCTTCCTCTAGACCCTCCTCGACTGGAGCTCCGATATACCTGATAGCCATGGGAGCCATCGCGTCCTCGGCCTGAACCACGGCGACCCCAAGCATCACGCTGAGACTTCCCTCGACCACCCTGTCTGTTCGCAGATTTGTCACTGTCGTCTGTCTTGAATGCAGTTGATGGAGACTCTGTTTCCCTTCGAGTCTCACCTATTTCACCAATTTCTTGTTCCTTGGCTTGTAACGCCTCTTCATCTGCTTCTACATCATCTGCCCATGTTCTTGTTGTGAGGCTAGGTTCTGAGGAAAGGGCCTTTGAATCACTCTGTAGTTTCTTCCAAGCATTAGGGACATCTTTTACCAGTTCTTCCCCTTTCTCTTGCTACAAATAAAATTAAAATAATGAAATCTCAACTGGACAAAAGAACAGGGCATCAGCATCCACAACCATAGCAAAAAAAATTAGCATATAATGTAAAAACTACTTGCATCATGCCAAGCTGGATTATGTGCCAGCCAAATATACTGAAACAGTCCAAAGACCTGGGTTTATAGGCAAAGAAGTCAACTTCTTTATTTTATTTTCAAATCTTTGCTAAGTGATCCAACACATACTTTTGATAATTAAAAGTCAAGTACTATATCTTCCTTTCTGAATATTGTATAGGAAGAATGCTACATATGCATGCATGCATGCACTTAACTGTTGAAAGTAAAACATCTTGAAAAATGCTTATAATAGTAAAAAAAAAAAAAAAAAAAAAGAGAGAGAGAGAGACTAACTTTTTTTTCAGGAGAGCGAGAAACCATGTCAGAATTTTTTAATCACTGCAACCTGTCAATTGCTTTCATATTGTAAGTGTTCGCATTGACAAAAGAGGGAGATTTCTGAAACAAAACAAATTATAGAGTACGGGTTTCTGTTGTGGGTAGACAGGGTTTCCCACAATAAATCTTTCATGCATTTTCAAGCTGGGCTTCAATTCTTCAGAAACTCTTAATGTCCTCTGCACTCCTTTGCAATGCAACAAGGATAGAGGTTGGGGGAATGCAGTCACAGAAAACAAAAGAGCCCCTGACCCAAAGAGAGGATGGACAGGAAAAGGTGGGGGGGGAAACATGTGGATGATGCACATTGCATTGGATATACCCATTGGTAAGTACTACTATATACAAGGTGTTCATATTTAAACAAAACATAGGGAATATTTTGCCACCTGTAAGTGGAGGATGGCAAACACTATAAGACCCACCAGGTTGCATATCTGCAAGGAAACACCAATGCATGATTGGTTTCATCCTTCCAGATATGCAACCTGGTGAGCTCTAAAGCACATGCTGAACTCCACAAACAGGCAGCGAAAATTTCCCTATGTTGGGTTTAAATACGAACACCCTGTATGGTAAGCTATTTGGGAACTAGAATTATGAGCTGACATCCACCTTTTCTCCCTTCTCTTGGCTGGACATGGAATGAGACTGAGACTTGGAGAGAGGCTGCATCTGCCTCTTACTTTCTTGACCCTTCTTTTCCCGTGTCAGAGGGGTTAAGTTGGATGAACTTCCCCGCGCTCGCTCCTTATCTTCAAACCGTTGTCGGGATATAGGTGCAGGAGCATTCAAGTGTGATGATCTCTATAAATCAAAGGGATTCAAACATATGATCATGACTGATGGAATCTAATGATGATGATCTGGACCACAGCCTAATCTCAACAACAGTGCACTTATGACAGGGCCCTATCCATAAGTTTGTGTATCTATCAACAGTTGCAATTGTGATAATAAATCATGCTTTAAGAAATATGCATGACATAAGTATACCTGCCAGCAAAAAATATCTTCACTCCTATAGAGAAACCAGAATTTCTTTTAAAAAAAATAGGTATGTCTCATAAGTCAGTGTAGAGTTTCAATTAATTGCTACCTCGTCATTTGAAAAGATCTGTGTTTCCTATCTAGCAATCCTTGTTTAGTAGATCTTCATGTTTTCAAATTATGAACAAAAGTTTGTCATATCATAACTTTTATAGTACATTTTTAATTTTGACTCTCAGGTAAGAAACTAAAGAACAGCAAAAATGTTAATGGTGGAACAGTGAGTAAACATCGTCCCATGGATAGATAAATTTGAATCAATAGCAATGGTACGGTAGGAAGACTTCAAGGAATTGAAACAGTGTATTAGTGATAAGTTTCAGCAGAGTTATGCAGAAACTATTCTTGAAGTGAAATAAATTTAACTCATTTGCAATTTGTATTGACAAGAATGGTGTTCCTACAGAATATTTGTAAATTTGCTGAGTGCACAAATATAAGCATTTCACATTTAAGGCACTAACATGCATAAGTTATTAAATATTGTCATTTCAAACTCTACACTGACTTATCGGACACATTGTATTTTACATAACAGGAGGCTTCATCAGGCAAGAATGGGTATGCAATGTTATCAAAGGGGATCAGCTATTTAAAAAAAAAGTGGAACCACAATAAGAAGTGTGTCCCAAAACACATTTCTCACATATGGCAAAACAATCCATGCCTCCTTTTTTTGCCCTTTACTCAATTTCCACTTCATTTAACAAAGGAAAATTCCCAAAAAACTTTCTTCATGTGGTGTATTTGTATGCGATATTGTATTTGTGTGCACATGTGTGGGGAGGGGGTTGTCAGATGTGTGTTATAGTGAGTTTCAATGCAAAAGTTTTTTTTCTCATCACCAATGCTGAGCTATTTTGTACCTATGATCCGTTGTATACTCCTGAAAAAAAGCTCTGTAAAAAAGACAAAATTCACTGCTTGATATATTTGGTGTTGTCCTTGATCCAAAAAATACTTATTATGGACAGAAAAAGGGAAATTTGGCTCTGGGGACAGCCTGCTCTAACACTACCAAATAAGGAAATATTTATTTCCCATTTTTCAAGGAAATGAAAAAAGCCTTAAAGATGATGCAGTACTACACGTTAATTAGGATTAGCACTTTGCCCCCAAAAAACATCATCTGCAAAGTTGTTCGGTGCTCTTATGGGCAAATGCATGAGCAAAAAAAAAGATAGTACAAGACTTCAAAGGAGATTAACCTGGGAGCTGGGCTTTTCCTCGAAGGGGGCTCTGCTGGATTCACTTATTTCCCTGTTGTCTTCATCCTCCATGGCTTCTGCCCAAGATGATGCAGAAGGTATTTCACCATCTCTACTGCCATATGGCCTTACTGACTTCTTCACTCCCTTCATCCTACAAAATAATGCCAAGAAACATAAGAACATGAGATCCAAGAAATCAAACAGATTCATCTGAATGTACAGGTATCATACTGGAGGCATAAAATGCAAATAAGACAATGCATATGATACTATAATACTCACAAAGAGCTTCCCCTGGAAGTCACATTCTCTTTCTCATGATCATGACCCCGAGGCCTGTACTTCTCTCTTCTTGAACCTTTCTCTCCTTCATAACTGGGCCTCTCCCCCTCTCTCTCCTTATCCCGATCTTGATCCCTTCTCTCGTCTCTCACTCGATCCCTCCTTTCTTCTCCGACTCGATCCCTCCTCTCATCACCGACTCGATCCCTCCTGTCTTCTCCGACTCGATCCCTCCTCTCATCACCAACTCGATCCCTCCTCTCACCTCGATCCCTATCCCTTCTCTCACCACGATCTCTCCTCTCATCTCTATCTCTCTCACGATCCCTCCTCTCATAACCATCTCTCTCACGATCTCTCCTCTCGTAACCATCTCTCTCACGATCCCTCCTCTCATCTCTCTCTTTCTCACGATCTCGCCTACCCATTGCTTGATCACGCCTTCCAGAATGCCTCTTCCCAAGTTCTTGTTTCTCTTGCTCTCTGTCTTTAGGGCTCTCTTCAGAACTCAACTTCTTTTCCCTCATGTCATGCACTCGATCTCCTAGCTCAATGCCTTCATCAAAGGGATCTTTCTGCACTGGCTGCAATATGAAAAGAACAATGGATTGATTTTTTCCCCCCTGAAATTTGTCAAACAAAAGGAATCCTCGCCATTTTGGTGCTCCAAACTGGAGATACATCAATAAACTGATAATACCATAGCATATGCCTATTTTAACTTCAGACATTTTCTATTATGAAATTTATTTTTGACACAAGTCAAATGTTACTATATATGTATATTGGATTGTGATGCCTGTCTCCATAGATTAACACTGACACCTGCATAATTAGGGATTAGAAATCTAATTCCCTGTTCATTTCCTAATGTAAGAGTAATTAACATCACAAGAACGATTGTGGCATTAAAAAAACCTTCATGCTTTAACCATTTAACCCCTTTCCTAAAATGGACACCACATTTTGTATGTTTCTCTTGTGCTTTCTTGTGATGTTGCACCCCATAATCCAATACAGTGGATATTGTGCACAGCTGAACTCCATACAAAGCTCCCTGGTTGCCAATTAAATTATTCTTGCAAACTCACTAATATTTATTTCCAATTATGGCTAAAATTTAGGTCTGAAAAGACTGATAGACAAAATAAATTAATTTTTCCACAAAAAAAAGAAACCATGAGGAAATTAGTCAAACAGCAATAACAAGATCAACAGCATTGGCTCTTAGGTCCTGTGAGTTCCTCAGCTGCAGAATTTACATAGTTCTACCACTAGAGTTCTGCAGGTCCACCATGACATAATACAGAAAGGAAAATATATACCATATTTACTTTTGTAGAAGATGCTTTTTTTTTAAAAAAAAAAAAATTTTCCTATAAGCAATGAGGGGGTGCATCTTATACTTGGGGGGGGAATTTTTTTTTCCAAAAGCATATTGTTCAACATTCCTATAACTCATTGGTCATTTATCAAGACAGAAACAGTATTTGCAGTCAGTCAGAATAGCAAAATTATAAAAATAACAAGCAAACTGTTGGAACAGCTGTTATTTTGCCACTTTGCTGGAAACTATCCCTTTTTCCCATGGAAGGCCATGAGAGCCTTTCACACCCCACTCAATTTCGTCTCCTCCTTGATCTACTTCTGTATGCAGCTTTCCCTGATGTTGTACTTTGGACCCATTGGGCAGATGCCAAACTCCTTTGTTTCCTGAATCACTGAGTTTTTCACCAGCAGTGTAACTTCACTGTTCATTCCCCATTTTCACTGATAATGAAATGTGTCAGAGAAACTGAAATATGCCCCATCATACAAAGTCAGGACAATGAAAGGGAAACCAGGCTTGACCAACCTGATGACTGGTTTTTCCCTTTCCCATCCCCCTTGTCCTTGAGGCCTCTCACTATGAAATATGGGGGTGCACCTCATACACGAGGAATCTTTTTTACACAAAATGAGACATCAAAAGTGGGGGTGCATCTTATATGTTGTGGCACACTATACTGGAGTATATACAGTATATTAGAAACCAGGACAGATGAAACATGGCATTGGAGGTACACACACAGAAAATGGTAGTAAAGAAGGCTTTTTCAGGTAGGTTAGTCAGGTTTTCACCAACTGTAGTTGGCATGTGAACCCATGCACCCACCATATAGTCTCCCCAGTCAATTCCTTTGGAAGCTTTTCATTCACAGCCAAGAGTAAAGATTAGGTCTAATGAAAAAGTTATTAGTAACTAAAATAGATCCACCATGAATGCCTACATATATTTGCTAAAGCATAAATAAAGCAATAGTAGAAATTCAAGAGTCATAAATGAAAGAATCAAGATGATCAACAACTACAGATTCATAATAGAGATAGGAGAAACGGAAAAGCTGACCGTTTTTTCAGGAAGTTGTAGCTGTGATGTATCACTGATACTTTTGGTTGGCCCTAATGCATTTCCTGATTCACGGAAATCTTCACTCCAACCTCTTGTGCCACTAAGTTTGAAAGGAGATACAGAATCAATGTAATTCATCAGTCATAAAGAAGCATGAACATTAACACAGGAAAAAAAAGAAAGGCAATAGACCAGAATTAATCCAACAGATACTTTCTGACTCAACCAGGATCTCCAATTGCTTAAAATATTACCTCTTACCTCTTACATGATGAACCACTATCTGCACACAAAAAAAATAGGTTGGGTCGCTAGAGGATCAGATTCTATTGAGTGGGTAAGAGAGCTAACAGTGGATTCATCCAGTAGACCAATGCTATTATGCACTTTCCTAATAACTACCTTCATAGCAGAGGTCCAGCATAGTCAAAAGAGACCCAATGCAAAGCAGCAAGTCATTCAATGCCGAGTGGACTTCCCAAACTCCTAAGAACATGACAATCCCTTGCTTGAAAAATTAAAACCTGATGGCCTTCCAATTAAATAGGAACCTAAATTTGGCACTTTGTTGACAATTGGTGGGATGTAATAGGATTGCAAGCACAGAACATAAAAATCAGCAAGAAGGATGCAGAATTCCCATACTCCTTGAGTCCTGGATGCATAAAAATAAACTGCTACAAGATGTTCAAATTTGATGCAATGAGATTCAATCAAATCTATATCCAAGATGAAAGTGTAGGCAAAAGTCAGATCATGTCAAGTCTAAGTAGAGTCATTTTAACTCCACATCATGTGGGCTGAATTTTTGCCAACAGGAATTCAAGACTTAACATTCATTCATCCATTTTCCATGGGAATAATTTTATTCATTGTATATTTGGGCATTTACACTCTGAGAATATGATGTAGGGGAGAAGAGCTTTGTTCATGGCATGATTTAACACTGGGGAGTAATGTCTTAGCCACACCACTGCTTCTAGACCAAAAGTCATTGTGCATTTGTTGATTCCTGTAGTTGATACTACCAACTGCAATTAATCAATTAATTTTATTCAAGCATAAAAAAATAGTTTTCATCATCTATATTATTGATTCTTTCTATTGCAATAAACATCAAAGAAAAGTATTATATATCTGAATTCAGCAATGGAAGAGATTGACAAGGAAAGGAAAAAAAATCTTCATAAAAATATATTTTTTTTTTATTGTCATACCTGTTTAAGTCTCTTGATAGATCCATGTCTTTGGAGTTCTCAGAGTCTGAACGACCATGTCGCATTCCTGGAGGGGGCCCAACGGGCATGTAAGAAGAATGCATGCGGCTTGTCCAAGGAGTGTAAGAGGTCATAGGATAATGTCCAACTGAAGCTTGACCACCTTCTCCTCCAGCACCTGACCCACCTCCACTGCCACCACTAATGGCACTCCCACCTCCACCAATGCCAGGGCCACCACGATGTATCATATCAGCTGCCTGTCTCTGAAGACGTGGTGGCAGGTTATTTGAATTTGATCCACTTCGCAGAATCTCCCGCCGTCTTATACCTTCATCTTCATCTTCCAAACTTCTGTCATCACTCTGGTAATCAAAGGCATAAGAAAAGGCTAGTAAATTAGGTGGCCAGTAATCATTTACATACTTGAATGCAATATTCTCTTGCTAAATGAAAAATGCTGATAAATAATTAAAAAAATAATGAAATGCAATATCCACTTGTGCACAACTCTCTGTAGTTCTCTTTTCCATATTAACTACCAAAAGCTACCAAAAGTCAGGAAGGGGGATGATCATTTTCTGCAATTCTGTACAAGATCAGCTACCCTGAAGTTCCCATTTCTATTCTTGACACACCTGTAATACATTGTCACAGCAACATTACATGCAACTGAACCAGAAACCAATCACCCCAACTTTCTCTGGACTACATCATATCTGAGCTCAAGTACAAATTCAAACAGCCTCTTGCAGTTGAACTACCAGAAGAAAAAAGTTATGAACATTCATAAACCCTAACTCATTAGCCAAATTAAGATCAATCAAACCAGAACAGGATCATACCCTAAAATAGTTACTCTGAGGTCTATATAGGATATTGTCACGATCCCTGATCAATGCAAAAAATATGCAAGAGTGCACTAGAATTAGTACCAAGAAGTGACAGTGAATTTCCAAGAGATCAACGTACCATGCAAGTTCAACTTAAAAAATAAGTCATCTACAAGAATAATGACATACCTTGAGTTCATGACAGCAAAAGTGTACCTACTGCATTTGACTCAGTCCTAAGTATTACCATGCACACAGTACTTGAATGAAAATGATGGCCATTAGAGCTGACAAGACTGGCCTTACATTTCCCATAATTTTAGGGTCACCCCACCACTAAAGACTCTAACCATTTGACCCATTACCCACTCTCTCACTAAACCTACATTTCAAAGATATCACCAAAGATCTGCAGGATGCCAGCCACCTGCTAAGATATTTTAAATATGCTTACAGAGGACCTCAACTTCAACTGCAGCAAATGAATCCAATAGAGGATAAAAGCCTATAGATAGCTTTAACTATGTAATTAGCTTTCAGGCAAATTGCTAACCAGTCAACAGCAGGGTTGTAACTTACCAACAATGCATCCACCACCAACAGCAAAAACAATAAAATGCATGCAAATAATTTAAGCAGACAGCCAACAACCTCAAGACAAGAAGCCATTCCCATATACTTAAGTTCAACTTGAAACCAGCTCTAAAAAAAATTATTAAGGTCAGGTTCTGAAGACTTAAGTCCTCAAAGGCCTTGTCCCAACATTAGTTCCAGCCATGTGCATTTGTAACATCAAGATTATTCACTTCACAAGAAAATTAGGAATTTTACTCAGCTGCAGACATTAATACACAATGAAGTACGAAAAACTTGCAAAATGCAAGATCATTGAAGTTAATCTTTTCAATATAGAGGGAAAACATATGAGGTCTGATCAAAAAGTTCCAGTACTTTTATTAGTAAACATTATTTTTAATAAGTACATTAAAATTATTTGTAGCCCCCTTCAAAATATTCCCCCCTCGATGATATGCACTTATCCCAACGCTCCTGCAACTTCTGGAAGCAGTGCTGGAAGTCCTGGAGTGTAAGACTCTTAAGCTGCCTCGCCGCATTTTCCTTGATGCTTGCAATGTCTTCAAATCTTTCATGTGAAATATAATCTTGGTGATCAGGTGATCAGTCACATGGAGCCAGGTCCAGTGAAAAGGGAGGGTGGGGCAACACAGGAATTTTGCCTCATAAGTCCTAGCCCCCTACCTAAAGTGGTTCATTTTTTAACAATTACTGTAAATTTTTTTTATCAGACCATGTATACTGCCTCACATAAGAGGATTCTGATCCTATGAGAAACTAGAACACAGATGTGATATATCTTTTTGCAATATATACCTAAAACTTGACCTGGCAATGTGAATTCCACATCTCATTTCAAATTCCTAATAGAACACTGAAGACAGTCTTGACTAAATTGTATAGCTAATGCCTGCAAGTTGGCTGGAGACACAAACATGGATTAATGGAAATCTCAGCCACTTCAATCACCCAATGCACTGCAAGCAGCAGCTAGACCATTTCAAGAATGCTCCCATTTCTGAAATTCCAGCTTAATATTACAATAAGAATGAAGCCATAAGCAGCAGGTTTCTTGGCAACAAATGAGACTGTAGGGCACAACTGAAATCACTGCCCAGATAAGTGAAAATTACATATCAAAGTTTTAACAACCAAGTTTCAATGATGGTTGGTTGCTTTTTACCAAAACAACCAACAGACTATAATACCTCCAAATAGACAAATCTAGCATTTCTACAATAGGTTTCATAAAGCCTCAAACAATATGCAATTTTACTCACACCACCCTTCATATTGAACATCACACCAAACAAATGAGAAATGCAGGTCTATTTGGAGAACCTGGCAACACTTCCACAATTCAACTTCTCTAATTACCACTGTATCAGCCAGCAAACAAACAAAATCTAGAGCATAAGTGATACATACACCCCATGCAAAAGCCTTGCCACAGTTGTCTGATGTCTTCAGTGGCAAGATTCCACCAGCAGTAAAGAAATACAGGTATGCAACGACACCATTCCAGGTTAACCTACAGCAATGTAAATCATCACAACATAGGGCCACTAAGCAAATCTCAAGCTTTCCCTGATGCTTCTGTGGTCAGACCATAACTGTTTGTGATGAAGATCATTTTCTTGTGAAGAGCATCCCAAAGAACAGCTGGTCTATCTGCCTCTATTTGCAAAGCACTGTCTTGCATGAACCATCTAAGTCAAAGCTGTACTCATGCCTCTTGCACTCTTTCCCACAATTCATCCCTATCTCATACAATCAGCATCTGAGAGGTAACCAACCTGTCCAAGGACAGGGTTAGGTCAGCCCTTTTCCATGGCCATAAAAGGAAGCAAATTCATTATGGCAGCAGGACCAATTTCAGGCACTGTGAAATGAAGTGACAAAGATTAACCATTTGCATTCAGTTTTTCTTGTAATGCTAAGGACAATGTCAGACCACACCTGACAACTGAGTGCAAAGGGCTAAGAGTAAAAAACTGCATGGCTCTTGAAATTGGATAATACCATGCCATATATACTTAAGCCAGGTAGCTCAACATTAAGAGGAATGTATATAAAATCTTGGCATAATGCTAATTTTATAATGGAATAAAAACAAATCTAATAACACATTTTTCCCCACTTCATTGTGCTGATGCTTGGTGGTAAGCTAAGGTCCAAATGCTGAAACCTCCTTTAGTTAACAGTCCTTTAAAAACACATGGACATGGACTCATATGGAGAGAAAAGAGCTCTTCAGCTTAAAGGCCTCTTTATCTCATCTAAATGAGATTTACACATTTGGGCCTAAATCTCCTATGGATTTGGTTGTTGTGAAATGTTCAATGCAGGAAAAGGCAACACCCACTGGTCTAACTGGGGGATTGTGTTCCTTGGCTTGCCAGATGAAGCTTCCCAGTGCAAAGTAAGCCTGGCTGAGAACTTCATATTCCTCACTATATTCACATTGTGGTTCATCAAGCTACAACTAAAGGCATGACTGGTCTCACGTGTAGGCCAACAGGTGGTAAGCAGTTAGTCCAGCAAATATCCCTGGCATCTTTCTAAGAAGTGCCACACTGAGAATTTAACACTAAAAACCTCCAAACACATGAAGATTTCTGACCATCAAAAGCCACTATTTTCTGGCTATAATCATGGCCTATATCAATCATGTTTCCTCCATCTTCTGAAGGAGAATAGGGCAAGATTTTAAAATGGAAGTGTATCTTGTACCATACAAAGACAGATGAACCCTAAGTCTGAATGAATTCAGAGGAATAGCCTGCATGCTCTTACTTCCAGTGACCTCAAAGAAGACGGAACACAAACAGAAGATATCATGCAAGACAAAGGGCACGCAATACTACTCACAGGTATTGAATCACTTTCGAAAGCCTTCTCAGCCTCTTTGTTCCGCATTCTGCCCTTATCTACTATGGCCATCATGTCTTTGCGCTTCTGACGAAGCTGCTCTTCCTCATCATAAGATTGCTTGTCAGGAGGCTCCTTTGAGGGCCCTCGCATGCGAGCTGGAGCATGGCGGTGCACCACATAATCACCCTGCTCCAGCTGTCGCTTCCCCCACTGGCGAAGGTGTTCCTCTTCATCCATCATTCGACCAAACATCTGTAGGAAGCCCAAGGCAGACTTCAAAATTGACATGTGTATTTCAGTTTTCTAATATTTCCCTATTTCTGCAAGTCCCAAAGAGAGACCAGTAATTCACCAAATTGCTTTCATAGCAAGCAGTAGGTACATGCCAATGTATCATGAATGCCAAGCAGAACACCATGCACCTATAGCAAAGTAGGCCAAATGGTAAGCTCCAGTCAAGAGCATGTATGAAAATCACACATACTTGATGAGGCATGCGATAGCCTGGTCCAGGAGGAAACGGAGGTGGATATCCCATGCCTGGGGCAGGGGGGCGTCGATAGTCAAATGGAGCCATCCTAGGCCATAACTGTGGATGAAACTGTCCATCAGGAGGCCAGCGTCTCATATCCTCCTGAAAACAAAAATGATCAACCATTTTCGATCAGTCACATCTGGCAGTCAAACAAGGTCAGACGGGAAAATCCGAGATAAACCCACCATTCCACGATGGTCGCGTTCACCACCACTTCGCTCCTTCTCCTCATCAGATGCTCTTTCATCCTGTTTGGAAACTTTCTCACTTTTGCCCTCTCGCTTATGATCATCTCTGTCTTCATCCTCATCACCAAATGTCAACTTCTTGTCATAATCTATGCTATCATCAGCTCCTGCCCAGCCACTGTCTTTATCTTCTGACAGTCTGTCCATGTGGCTTAAATCTTCTTGCTTGATAATTGGTTTTATTCCTTCAACATCATCATACTGCCTACCTTGACCTCGGAACCTGGTAAAAGGAGGAAATGACAAATGAGAATTTAACAAACTCTTCCTTGAGCTGGCATCACCATAGAAATAAGTTTGAAATGAAGCATACCTAGATTCTGGATAGGGGTACCTACCACCTTCTGGACCCATCCTCCCAGGAACATATGAAACAGGTGCATAATTCCTTGGCATCATCTACAAGAGAAAAAAGCATATTACTTCCACTATCAATACACTTCCACAGAAACACATCAAAACTGACAATATATACAAGAAGAAAAGTAATGTGTTTGCATTTGTATTTGCTCATAGGCAAATGCTCTAATCAAAACTACATAGAAAATCAAAAGTTCAATAAGGGAGTGGCACCAGTTTGCAAACAGGCACCAGATAGCAAACAATGAGTCATGAGATGCAAACTGACACCATGTTTCTTTGATGTCATACCTCATCCTTTGCTTTAATTCACTGGTCAAGCCATTTTCTACATTTCCGACAAGCTCTACTAGGAATGGTTGTCAAAGTAACAGAATGAAAAATGCACATTTGTCATCTTCCATGGAAAGGCAGGTAATTTTTATGTGCTGTAGCTAAGACCATCACCTTCTTTACACATCAAATATTCCTCCACCCTACCACTATAAAGGGGGTAAGAATGTTCCTCATCATAGCTTTACCCCTAAATGTTGCAATTTGAGAATTTCCCAGCTGAAGAGGGCAAAGAATTGCATTGGAGAGAGGGTTTCTATTTGGTGTAACAAAGTAAAGGGTTTTCCATGTGTAATACTATATATAGTAGTTACATGTTTTGCAGGAGCCATTATAAAAAATGATAAGATCATATTAACAAAATCTTGACATGAGTGGAGTGCTTAGATCTACTGCCACAACACTCTGATGATGAAAGGAAGACTGATTATTGCATCTTCTTCAATGTTGTTCCACATTATAACAATAATAAGACAGACAGAGTCCATTAAATTTTAATTTGGGAAAAGATGGGGTTGAAAATGAACCATCTATGTCTTATCTCTCTTCTTCCAGCTCACACAACATTTTGGCATGCATAAGTGAAGTTGAATATTAAACCTTTTTATTGGCACACTGTGGACCATGGGGATTTTGCATTTTAAAAATCTCCAAAAATATACACTACCCTCAACATGCAAGATGAATGCATGCAGAACTTACATATGGAGGAAGCATGGCTCTATACTGAGGATGAATAGGAACCATATGAGGTGGTAAATTGGAGGGATGGTGAGGGCCCTGTTGCATAGGGCCTCCCTGGCCCAGACCCGAAGGTGGGCCCACAGGGCTTTCCAAGCTGCCCCTGCTTGATGAGTCGCGATCTGTTCAATACAGGTGAAGCGAGGAATAACTTATCCATGAAGTATAATGTGTCCTCTGATATGTACTACTTTGAAAAAATAAATAGCAAGAAAGAGATGTCCATTCATATGCAATAAGGTTGCAAAGAGGACATCTTTCATTTAGGAAGATGATGTAGACTGAGATATTCCAGTTACTCCCCAATACATGATATCCAAAACATCTCTAAGAAATACCTTCCTTGCTTCAGAGATCTCACACATGCATAGCATTAGACTGACTACAGGTACCTTGTTCTAATGGAGTATGAAATTAAGATAAACCTAGTTCTTTCTAAGAACATACCAGCACAACACTCTGCCATAAAAATAAGTAAATACATTATATTATCTAAAGTTATTTATGGCCATGCACTAATCAAGATATCTAATCTATTCATAATAAAAACTCCAATTTTGAGCCTGGATCAAATCAAACAGGAAATGAGTATTAAATAGAAAATATTAATCGAATTAATGCTGCAGGATCAAGAGTCAGACCTTGAGTCAGTAAAGATGGACCATTGGAAGGGTAAGAAGCGTCGTTTGGTCTCTGCTGACTTCCTCCTGAAGGCCTCTTGCCCCCCTGGGTCCAGCTCCCTTCGGCTTTTTGGAGAAAAGAATAGGTTCAAGCCCAGATTCTAGCCCCTTGAATTTTTAGCTCTATACTACTGGAAGTTTTAAGTAGTATTACCAAAATAAAAAAGGATTTTGCTTTTCCATAGAAAGAAATAGTCAAAAAAGTTCAACAATGAACTCCTCACAGGGTAGTAGGATTCACAAGTACAGAAGTATTGAATCAGTAGATTCAGGTTAATAGGATATATGCACACAGAAAATATACATTTTTGAAGCAATAACCTTGGGGAATTGGTAAAACCATGGGGGAGTGCAACTGAAGATCTGGGTATTACTTTAAGTCTTCTTCATTAGCTATAGAGGCTATACTGCAAGTGGAGTCCAACAGCAACAATGGCCGTATTCTTAAAGTGCCACAGGGAGCACTCAGGACTGTTACAGTAAAAATGAATTATTTAACCCTCTCCTGGACATAGCGTAGTAGAGCATAGTAAAATACATGTCAGCCTCCAGCACATTGTGCAGTAGAGCATACCCATACTTTCAGATTGCAAGACAGGTCTATACTACTCACGGAGTTCCACTCAGTAGTTTTGAATATACAAATTTTTAAAGTCAGAATAACAAAATTTGATACTCAGCTGAAATAAATGGGTTAAAATGTCAGAAAAAGTAGCATATAATTAACACTTTCACTCACTACAGGGCATGACAGAAGTTTCTTGAAGTCTGCAAAAAAAGTTTATAACTACGGAATGCAAAATGTTAGGGACTTGCCCTTTTGAAGTATAGGATCTCTATTTTATTTTGCAAAAATACATAACTTGAAAATTTTCAGAGAAGGCACTATTGCATCCACCATCGTCCGATGCAAGTTAGAGCTGGTCGTACATGTACAGCTATCAGATCGAAAGTGTTAATGCAGGAGAGGGTTAAAACGTGTGGGATTAGTTCTGCTTCACCATGTCATTCAGGTGCATTTTTTCATCACCTCTGACAACTTCTCATACTCTCTTATGCCATCCTATATGCCTGAAGCCACTATGATGCCAACAGGGACAAGGAGCTATGCTTGTTTCTCATTAAGTCATGGTAAATATCCATGGATCTCTGAAACTTACTACATATAGAAGCCCTTGTAAAACCACAGTGTACCAAAGGGGTATCAAATATGATGAGAACAAATCAGACTAAATTACAGCTGAAGCTGTTCATTGCCAACGACATGGAAAGGATACATGGAAAATCTAAGTTTTCAGGAATACAAGAAACCATATGCAGGAATTCTATAAAATTATGCCAGTATCTACCTTGGACATTTTACTCTTTCTCTAAAGCTCTCGTCTGGCTAGTGTTCTCCTTTCCTCATTCTAAATCCTAGCACAAAAAAATTCAGCTTCCAACAGCAGGCAATATGACTAGAAAAGCTATAGACTCAGAAATATTACACATACTCTGAGGCCTTAGACTTGGGCCAGGACCGTAAGTGGCTGCATGGTCTCCACGGCCGCTCTTCCCAGTAGATCCAGATGCATCTGACCCACTCTGCCCCTGAGTGGCCAATTGTGGGAATTCTTGTTGGAAGAATGGGCTTTGGTGTCCTAGATATGAAGGTGCATGAGGACCTGGACCTCCTGAAGTGATGTTGGACCAGGTTTTGTCGCCTCCTCGACCTGAAGACTCTCCGTGTTGCATAAACCCAGACTGCGGTATCTTCCCATCTCTTGAACTTGGTCGGACTGGTTGTGTTATAGAACTGTAAAGTCCATCGGACATCTTGGAGGGAGGTGGTGTTGGTGTCTCGATGCCTGCCCCTGCACCAGACCCAGCACTCACCTGACTTTTCTCCTCTCCCAACTAGAACATGTAACAGATACTTCGAAATCAAGACAAAGCTAGCCTCAGCAAATGCAAACATCTTCATGCAGATGAAGAACAACCTGAGGTGAAGGTGGTCCTTCCTTGGCACCCCATCCTGTTCCTCCAGTTGGCACAAGATTTACGTTTGGATCGTTTCCTGAATTTTCAGATTTCAAGCTAGGGAGATTGGCGGGTCGCGGCATACGCCGCACTGAAGATACTTTTCCGAGACTTTGAAGGCCATGCTTCTGAGATATAGCTTTCTGCTGAGTTTCAACAGACTTCCCCTGTAAACACAAGAAAAACAGAAAATGCAATACTGAACTTCAAAATCTACTTGGGGAGGGAACCAGTTTATGACCTTTCAAGAGAATTAAGCACCGAGTAATTACATAATCAATTCTTCACCTAAATTTGCAAAATTCCTTATTCCATTCAAAACCTATTCTATATCACCTCTCAATTCTTAGTTTTTAATATTTGCTCCATTTTTTAATACATTCATTACTACATGCCATTTATAACCACCATGAAGCAACATTTCATCCTACCCTAAGTTATAAACATGCTCATGAGGAACAAGGCACAACCATGCTCTCTTTACATTGTTCATGTTTCCTATTTTGTTATGTGATCATAGTTTGCTTCCACCAAGATGGATGCATTTTAGCCATTATTCTGAATTCAGAATAATGGAAATTCAGTATTACTTAAAAGCAGGCAGGTATTGTAATAATCTGTCCTGAGTCATCATGAATATACTCACCTTATAGAGGTTGTTTATATTTATTGACGTGTACTTGGATGACTTTCCTTTCTCCCCCTTCGCTTGAGTCCCCGACAATGCAGACATGCTGCCTACAGGCAATCATTTAGGATTCGCTATCGCCGTAGAACGAACCGGATTCCTGGATATAAAAAAACATACATGCCACATGAACAAATGGAATATTTTTCATCACAAAAAATTCTAAACTTAAGACATAACATATTTCAGAGTTATACTAACTATGGTGATATCCAGATGTAGTAATATTAAGTACAGGGTGATCAAAAATTCACAGTGCAGTATATTTCATGCTATGATGTAGGCCTCATTGCAGACAGGAAGTTGTCCATGATGCACACAATTCATTGTGTGCATCATGGATGGTTCTAAGATTTCATTAAATATTGAATGAGAATTTGTCTTTGAAGATGTAATATGTGTGATGCACAGTATAGTGTAAATAAATGCCACAGAATAAACTACTTCTACAGCAGAGTGACTTTTTAATCACCCTGTATTTATGACTGTTCCAACACCCAAAAATCTTATTTACCATATCTGCTCATGCTGCCTTTCTTTACATACTTAATTCCTCCCCCTGATTTGGAACCAGTACAAAGAAAAACATGCATGACAGTCTCAGGAAATAAAGATGTAAGCTTTAATCTCCATGCTGAGTTCCCTCTAATTACTAGACCTATGGAACATATGAATGAATGGCAGCTATCACCCCACTGCCCCAAAACCTTGACTGACCCATTCCACTTCCAATGGATCAATGCTGACAAACCAACTTGACTGTTTTCAGATTGAATTGGTACCATCAGATTGTGAAGAATGGAGAAACCACCAGATTCCCAGACAATCTGCTGAATGTCAAGCCTGCTTCCCTGCATGGTTTTTGGATAGTCAGTATTGAATGGACTTTTGGGATGACCAGAAAGAAGAAAATATCCTTTTATTCTCTGACAAATAAATTAAGCATGATGAAAAACTAGGGCTGTATTGATGTATCAGCTAACACTGGTATCAGCTGCAGGTGCTGCACTATTGGCAGCATCAGCCTATGGCAACAGTGCCAGTGCCAGTTCCCCTATGATGGGCAAAGCAAAAAAAAATTAAGTGAGGGTGTGAATGCAGCTAGGTGCTGGCCTTTCTGTCTCACTGAAAGCCACTCCTACCAGCCTCTCCCAGACAAAAATATAGATCAGATTATGTTACAACCTGGCAGAGGAAAATAGCGGTAAAGAATGGGAAATCATTACATCTCCATTTACATCATGCTTTTGCAAGGATGTGTCACTAAATGCTCTCAATTACAGCAATGGGTAGCAAGCTAACCACTGACAGCCTCATAGAGAGACAGACAGGCTGGACAGGATCAAAAGTTATCTGTGAGGTTTCAAGAGGGCCTACTGATAAGTATCACATAGCTTCCAATTAGGCCTATTTGAATTTATAGGTGATTTCTTCTATAGGCCACAATTGGCAGAAGCACTGGCTGATGGATACAAGGAAAATATATGCCATCAGCCCACTAGCCAATGGTGTCCACCATTATAGCCCTATGAAAAACCATGGAAATTCTACAGTTCTCAGGATGTCATTCTTTCTTGGTAAAATGCTGTCCCATTTTCAAGCATCATTTCAAACATTGCTGTCAAATAATCATCTGTACAAAGACATCTGGCGATTGCAGGCCCATCATGAGGGAGAAGCTCTGCGAATCATGATGTCTCACTGGAATTAACATTGCATTTTGGATTATTTACAGCAATCTACCATCTGAAGTACTTAGGGATGCCTACATGCAATGAATGCCTTTTTGAATCCCTGTTTTCAGCTCCTTCTCAGCATATGAGGCACAACACCATTGCAATAATACGTGTTCAATCTTGCACAGGAAGGACCCATTACTGCAGACACAGGAGAGATGAGGGGAAAAAAAGATTGCCAGCTGCAAGTGAGGGATTCTTGGTTCTGCCTCCAGTTAACCAAAATTATTTCTCCTTTCCCCATCCTTTTAAAAACCTTAATTTCTTGCTCTTGTTTCTATATTACTCACTAATATTACTTTATTCTACTCCCTTTATTGGTTGACTCTTCTGTCTGCAATCAGAAACCTGAATATTTTTGAAAAAATGACAATTCCAGAGGAGATGCAATCCTTTGCACATTAAATTCCCATTGACACCCATCATATACAAGGTCTAGCATGCAAGGGAGAAATAATCAAAACCATTTTACTTATTATGCTCTATTTTGATAAAACTGATTAGATCTTAATCAGCAATAGTTAAAAGCTGGAGATTCAAAACCAGACAAACATGCAGGGCTCCACAGATCTGGAATCACAGACACACAAAAGATTCAACTAATATATGACCTTCCATCTGCAAGGTGTCCTGCCTGCATTTGATGGAAGTACTCCAGGGGGTAAGGGGAGTACCAATTCAATCTGAAAACAGTGTAATTGGATTTTGACTGCAAATTTTCATGGGTGAGTCTCAAAGTCTTAGCAAAAATATTGACTTTCCAGTCACAGGAGACTCAAAGTTAATCCACTTTTATGCTTCAAGTGAAAACCAATACCTCAATAACTATGAAAGTTTGTGCATGAGGAATTGTAAATGTGCAACAAAAAGTCAACAAGCTTTTTCAGAGACTTATGATACTTATATCATGCCTGCAGATTTAAAATTTCCAGCATTTCAACCCTAATTTAGAACTTTTAGGGTTAAATTCCTATCTGATTGGTCTCTTGCTGACGATTTTCAATGGGTGCATGGTTGTGAAAAAATTGCATCATGTTATTTGTAAAGGCATTTCTACTAAATGTTTTGTACATCAATGAAAAGTGGAAATATTATTTCCATATAACACTTGGGAATATTGGTTAAGTTGCAAACAATAGAGAAGCAGGTTTTACAGTGAAAGTTTGAATGAAATAATTGGCAGAAGTCAACTTTCCTTGTCTACTGATCAGTTCTATAAGAAGGATGGTTCTTTTGCACATGTTCATACAGGGGAATCTCTGTTCTTGAATATGACATCAAATTCATATTGAGTCAGGTTAAGCAGTATGAATGGGAAATATAATTTTAAAAAGTTCCTCAAGCACCACCAACAGAGGCTTGGTATTCTACACCAGTCAAGTATTTTGCACTAACAATGAAGAGAAATTACCTCTAAGAGCATACTCCTTACCCATCTCACTTATCGGGCTCTCGGCACGGATAACTTTTCCCAACATAACTGTAAAAGCCATAGACCTAGACCTACCCACTTTTGGAAACTCTCGAATCACAAAACATAATGAAGTTTCATTCTGACACTGACTTTGATCTAAGAAAATATCTGCAAAGTACTGTAAAATGGCAAAACTCAAAACCTGAAGGTTGAGTCAACCAAGTGAACTTACATTCTATTCCAGGCTGAGTGAATTTGGCTTAACCAACAGGTGTTCAAGCTTTGCCATTTAACCCTAAGGTGAAGTCTATCACTGATATTCATTCCACAGTCTATCAGCCAGTGTAACTATCTAATGTTTTCTCTATTAAAGGATGTGTCATTGGAATATGAATGGCCCAAAAGGTGGACCTATGATAGCTAGCATGGGTACATGGTAGACCAATTACAGGCCTCAATTTGTTAAATTAGATGTGTTAGGTCTTGATCATACCTTAATTTTTTAATGGTGGCTATATAAATGACAGCCCTGGAACTCCTGCCACTTCCTCCTCCTTTGAGAGTGAGCTATTAAGCCAATTGTTCCTGGCTAACTTTGAACTTACAAATCATTGTCAAATGTGAGCTCAATCCCATCCTGCACCCCTGATATTTATTCATTCACTTCAACTTAGTTTCAAGCAGACAGGAAGCTCATTAGTTAGGTGTTATATAAACAAAGGTCATGCTTTTCTGGGACCCATAAAAACTCAGACATGCAAGGGATTGCTATGGATATGCAAAAAGCTTTGGCTGTCCTCGATATAACAGATGCTAGGGCTACCCTGAATTTTACCATTCACTTAATACTTTCAGCCTGACCATAGACTTAAGCTAATTCCCATGCTTAACTTGAGGCAAGAACCAGAACAGGGGCTAGGTTAAGCCTAAGCTAGACTGGCTGACGGTCGTTATAAGCTACGTTAGGCTCCCTTCTGATGAACCTAAAGTAGGCCTATGTCCAAGTTTTGGCCTAACTTTACAGTAAGCTAGGAAAGATTCCGTATACAATAGACAAAAGCGCCTCTACTAAGTGATATGGATTAACGGTAGGCCAATGCGCGTTTTCCGACTAACTTTTCGCACCGACTCAATGGAATTCGACAAAGTTAGGCCTACAACATGAAATTAAGTAGTGAAGTTTGAAGCCTACTCTGAAATATACGAAATCATTCAGAACTCCCTGTCCTCCATGGTCTACCGCGGCCTGGAGGCAGGCCTAACGTTGGTCTAACATGGCTGGAGATGCACGTCGCACTTACCTCGGCTCGTTCAACACCTCAAAAAAGCTGCAGAAGCTCCTTTCAGGAACGGAATGGGAATGCCGGGATTTCTCAACAAAAAAGCTTCACGCATATACTCGCACTCTATATACACGGGGGACGGGGAAGTCCAGTATCCTAGCAGAATCCAACTGGGGAAGTCGGAGATGTTTCCAATATGGCGGATGACGGAAAGCTACCTTGACCAATCAATAGGGTGACGTCACGGGCTGGTCGCCGAGCTACACAAAGGACCTTGAACTCCGTGCCTGGCGAGATGCTCCTCCTCCGCCCTCCTCTTTGTCGTCTCTCCGGGATATTTCGCGAAACGTTCTCGAAGGAAGAGACAGAGCTCGCACACTCTCGGCGACAGACGAAACGCGGGACAAGAGAAATGGGCGGAGTTGGGCGAAGATGCCTTCCCCCCCCCCCTCTCTCCCTCCCCCCCCGCTCTCCCTCGCTCTCCCTCCTTCCCGCCGGGTCTCTGACCCCGGGCCCATAGCGAACGGCGAGGCGCCTGCCGCTTCCCGTCGCTCTCGTTGAATCCCAGTGGATGAGCCCCAGATCCTCGAGAGGGATCGCCTCGAAGGTAAGTCGCGACGAATATTCCCCCCGTGACCCAGCAGCTTCTCGTCCCCCACCAAATCGAGCCGAGTTTTCCTATTGAATTCCCAGTTTTTCAGCTAGATGTAACTCGCAAGGATAGACAGGCCTACGCGGTCGATTGGTCATACTGTAAAAAATATATCATTACTACGAAAGTATTACCAAAGTGCTCATCGATGTTCAATCGAACAGCCTGCCAGTGAAAAAAAAAATAACTTTCCAAGGTTCTGACCCCTTTTCATTTTTATTAGCGCCGAACGTGCTAACACCCTTTGGGGGATTTTATTGGGGTTCAAGTGCCTCTATAATATAATATAATATTATATATTATTTTATATTTTCAAAGGTGCTTCTGCTTATCCGTTTCCCCCGCTCACCACAGAGCGGCCACGCCCGGTGCGAGCGACCGTGCGTGACGGTCAGGCCAAGTTCCACTTCCTTTCAAAATTTAACGTAAAATATAAATATAAAAATGAAATGCAAAAATGTATGTAAATATAAGAAATAATGGCAACAAATTATTTTATAGTAGTAAATATCTAACAAAAAAAGTAAGGGAATTTCAGACATATCCTGCTGGAAGTGGAATTTCCATGGAGTTTGAGACCATTTAAAATGTGTATCACGCACTGGAGCATGAATGGAAAACGTGGAGGGGGGGCAGACCCCCCCTTTGTTTTAAATGTACTTCTGTCGTTTGGCCCGAGATGGCAGCACGCGCTTGTCACCACGGATTCAAATGACACTGCTGCCGGATGCGTCGGCGTGGAAGTTCCCGGATTTTCACGGCGGGCTGTTTGTTTTCGGCGCCGGTCGCGATTTCTCATCGGCAACAGATGCTCAAATTCGTTTTACCCCTTTCTGAAAGGGGGCATCCGACATTCGCATCCGCAACCGTGCTGGTGACCGGGGTTAAAGGGCTGGCAAGGAGGAAAACTTACCGGATGAGAATGGGTCAAGCAACCAACGACTTGGAACATCAAACTGATCAAAACCAATCGACCCTTTCTGAAAGACTAAAAAGAAAAAAAGAACACGTGCTGCCTCCACGCGCTGGAACGCGAAAGCATCAATACGAAACCATCTGTCATTCTGGGACACCCCACAAAAAAAAACGCATGGATGATCTTAGAAATGCTTAGAAATAGTCCACAAACAGCGGAAATTCTTTTCACATCAATAACGTGTAAAAGTTTGATCTCCGCGTGCAATTCGTCGGTCGATTCGTCGCTGTGCATTGGCAGATTCAAAAATCGGAAGGAAATGGTATTCAATAACATATGGTACCAACAATATTTTAACGCACAGCCAGTTACATAAAATTTATATTTGATTGTTGAACTGCTGAATGGCGAAGGCGTAAATTTTCAACGTTTTTTTTTCTGGAATCCTGGCAATATCGAGGAATCAAAACATGCAATTAAAAGCAAAAACTGCACAATTCGAAGGGGAATCATCAAATGAATTTTTTCTTCCCGTCAGTTTTTTAAATTATTGCTTTCGCGTGGCTTTCGAACGTACCCTCGACCAACTGATGCAATTAAAATAAAATGGGGGATAGAAATGGCCCAAGACGAATCGGAGATTTTCCTCGCTCGGAGGAAAAAAAAAATCCACGGGGCCAGACCATGAGACAGGGCATTTCCGATGCGAGAGTCATGCAGGTCATTTCCGATGCGAGAGTCATGCAGGTCATCGTCCAATTTTTTTTTGTCTTGTTATATTTTCGTATCAGAAAAATTTGCTGAATGTTTTTGCTGAATGAAATTTGCTTCGATCTGACTGCTGCAGACAGGAACACAAACCGTTGAAGCTCATGGGATTTTACAACACGATTTGCTAATGGATTCGCATCGTCTTCAGCACTCCGTTTGGTCGTTGCATCCGGGAAGGTGAAAGAATGACGTGGGAACAAAGCGCCTCTGGTTGGGGAATCGCTGGACGAGAGAGCGGAGCAGGGATGTCGGAGTGGCTGGAGTCTGCTCGGGACCCGTCGCTCTTCGCCTTCCTTCTAATTGGGAGCAGTCGCGGATGGGGGTTGGGGGGTCGATCTCCTCCATATTCTCCGACTCTGAGTGGGAAGATCTTCACGATCGACTGTTTGAAGCCACTGCAGTATTGTTCTTCAATATCCTCCGCCTTCTGGACTCGGTCTCGCACGTGGGACGGCGCATCCGGGCTCGGAACGGAAAAGGGAGAGCTTCGGGGCGAAGCGATCCGCGAAGGAGCGGAAACGCAAATGCTTCGAACTTCAAATTTGTGCCAAAACTTACAAATGTGACGAACTTTAATTGCATTTGCTTTCGAAAGTATCCCATTCATTGGCAATTTCTCAAAAAAACATTCGAAATTCCTAAATATTCACTCTCAGCTCTCATCCTCGCGCTTTCTCTCCCCGGCGACCTGATCGGTCGCTTCACACATGACTCCAGTAGCGCAGTGTGTTGAGCCAATATTGACCCAATATTGGTCCAATTTTGCAATATCATTTCAACGTAGGGTCAATGTCAGTAATACTATGATATTGACAACACTTCCAGCACTATCTTAAGTACTTTGGTTTGTACAATAAATTATTTTTTGGCATAAAAAATATACACCTTATATTATGCACCATTTTTGGATCGCCCTGTATAGTATACCACCGTCAGTGGCGTAACTAGGTAATTTTCCGCCCGGGGCGAGTGACTGTTACTGCCGCTCCCATGCTAATTGTTATTTTCACATGCACACACGTTTTACTGGAGAATGAGATTTATTAAATATTTCTGTTATTCAGGACTGATTCTCAGCACAAATAATTATCCCCAGGGAATTAAGGGAGTCGTGCCGTGCTTCGCCGATCGAACGCCATCTCTCGCGACGGGGTGCGGTTCGCTTACGGATTCGTTTTGAGCTTCGGGAGAACGCGTAAATTTTCGTATCGCGTCCACCGTGTACAATATATTACGTTTCAATTAGGTGCCTGGCGAGCACGAATTAAAGTTGCTTCGGAGACGCTTCTGATAAAGAGATGCTATCGGTGGGTTTTGCAACCGGGAAGGGCACTCACAAAGCGTTAAAAAGATAACAAGTATATCAGAACGTTGGGTCAAATTTTATCTTCAGGCCAAGAAGAGGCTTTTTCCTGATCTCATGGAGATCGTGCAGAGTCCCTCAAAGTTGCAATTTCTCGTAAAACACACACACACTCTCTCTCTCTATCTCGCGTCCTGGTCTTCTGTTCTTTCTCACCGTTGGATCCTCTGCCACATCTAACTCTGGACAAAAAAAAATCAAAGATTTCTCAGCCTCTGACCGGAATGCTTTGATGCTTTGAAACCCTCTCGTATGCAGGATTCCTTCCTGGTCGGTTGATTCGCGCCCGCTAGAATCGCCCTGAGACCTGCTGAAAAACGGCATCAAATCATTAAATTTCTCCCCTTTACGTCGGACCTTTGGTTCCCCCCAAGCAACGTCTGATCTCCCGGCAATCTCTGGTTCCTCTGAAACCTTTGATCTCTCAGTTGCCCTATTGACATGCAAGACTTCCTCGTGTGGGCGTTCTAGCATGTACATATGGTGGTGGGGAGATTTATCGTTCCTTCAACCGTAACTAAAGGCACACACATACACGAGGCAAGTTCTTGCTAGCAAGTCCTTACTTACAAGGAGCAAGCGAGGGTATACATGAAGCAAGTAGACTCTAGCAAGGACTTGCCTCCGCTTGCTCGAAAGTTGTCAAGCATCTGTGAAACGAAGTCGAAAAGAACCAAAAATCGCACCGTCTAAGATGTCAGAGAGGTCTTCCGCGGGTCGTTGTCTTTGTATTCCTACAGACTTCGATCTAGGTCCAGTCTCTGTATACCTGCAGACCACGATTTCGGCCTAATTTTGGTGACACGACGCCACAACTCTACATTGAAGCCACGGAGGCCCTTATTACCGGCTTCCGTGAGCAACCTTGCCTCTGGACTGCAATGATAGATTATCACGACTGCTCCATCAGGAATCAGGTAAGAAGCCATGATGACATACCCCATTATGAGAGCAATATCTCTCCCATGATTTTAACTTCGAATGCACAGGGGCCATTTCGGACAATTTTAGAAACAAAGACCAAAGAGCTCCTACAAAGTACGGGGGACGCCATAAGCCTCACCCCGATTGGTTCCTACAGGATCTTCCCGACCAATCGGGAGCGCGACTTGCTTACAAGCTTTCTCGGATTTTGAACCATGGGGAAAGTGGAAGCAAGCACTTGCCGGGACTTGCTAGAGCGAAGCAAATACACGAGGCAAGTCTCTTGGCAAGTGCTTGCTAGCAAGAACTTGCCTCGTGTGCCAGGGCCTTAACGGTGCCAGTGTCGTATTACATTTTTCCCCCCGTAATATTTTTCCCCACCTCCCTTAATGGAAATGAAGGGAGTTCGTTTTAAAAAGTAGAATTGTAAGTTTGTCGATTGCCGAAAGAGCTACTGTCAGAAACTGACCAAACGATAT